>JAVCKT010007321.1:0-21833 GCA_032273925.1 Rhynchotus rufescens
GTGAGAGCCACCCTGACAGGTTGGTGCAATGGTCCCAGGAACACTGAAAATGGCCAGATGAGGGTTTGTTTTGGGATCTACAATAAAGCAAAACCTGTACTCACCCTTTCCAGGTCCTGCCTAAGGTGCGTGAAGAGCTTCAAGCGCCGGTAGAGAACATCCTGCTCTTGCTGGGCCAAGTTGTCCACTTCATCCGTTTTTGGTGTCAGCAGAGGCTTGTTGGAGTTGGCTTTCCTCTTCAGCTTCCAGTACTGGTAGACAAAATCCACTAGCGACTCGCTTAAGTCAAGGTTCTCGGCCACCTCCGAAGGCTTCACGAGTTCATAGAAGTCCTCCTCCAGCTGCTGGAGCTTCTGCTTGCGCAGCGTGACCTTCTCCAGGTCCAGCTGGCCGTGGTCGGGCTCTGTCCGTGCCTCCTCGGGGAGTTTGGTAGCGCCAGAGCTGTGCTCGAGGCAGAAGGACTTGAACTTCACCTCGTCGTTGTCCGCCAGAATAGTCCTCATGTCAAGGTTGTGGTCGAAGGCGCAGGTGACGTGGAACGCCGTGACGCAGGCGGGCATGGAGCACTGCGGAGAGCAGAATGAGGGTTACGCGGAGCGGGATGTGCCGGATGGATTCCTCCTCGTGGAGAAATCCACAATCTGCTTCCCCTGCTTCCTTCCACCAGCCCCTCTTCCCTTTCGCCTCAGCTACAAACAGCCGGGCGGCTCCCGCAGGATGCGGGGCCAAGGTCCGAGCGTGGAGCTGGGGCCACGGGAGCCGGCGACGCTCCCCACGAGCCAGCTCTACGGCTGAGAGCTTCTCCCCTCTGCACTGCATGGCCTCCAATGAGCGTCAGGGAGAAAATAAAACTGAGGTGCACATGGGACAGAGCATCCTGAAACTGAGCTTTCTAGGCATGGCACGGTGACTAGTTTGGATAGTAGTGACTAGTGAGTCACAGTGAGTAACTAGTTAGCAGTCACTCCGAGTCGCACGGGCTACCAAGTCTCTCACCTGCTTGCCTCAGCAGAGAGCACCTCCCATGCATGTCTCCTCATCAATTCCCAAGTTTCAATGCAATTATTTATACCATAACCCAGAAGACTCCAGCCCATTCCAGCTGCCGAGGAAGTGCAAGAAGCCGGTGCAAAGAGCTTGGTGCAGCCAGCAGCTGCTGCTCCCCCAGCCTCGCGGTGCTGCAACCTTCACCCCTGCTCCGGGACAGCCACAACAGACAGAGCACCCGAGTGCACGTTTCTGTTATCAGAAGAGGAAGGAAGGGAGCAGAGCTTGGCTGTCACTCCCAGGTTTCTCCAGCGGTGATGGGTTATTGGGCACTGGCCATGGCAATGTGTGCACTTGCACCCAAGGTAGAAGGAACAGGGCATGGAGATGCAGTGGCACGTGATGGAGCTGCTTCTCCATGTGTTAAGGTACTCGCAGACTGGTGGCCTTGGCCAGTCACAAGCTGCCTGCATGGAGCTTTCCTGCCAGGTTGCCAAAATAAATGGTAATTCTGCTGCAGTCACTTCTGTTCTGGCACAACCACTAGGATCCCTTAAACTAAACTGCTGGGATGATCCCGCTGGATCACTCTGCGGCCCCAGGAAGCGACACAAGGGCTCGGTGTGGACACCAGGAGCTCGGTGTCCGTCACGGCAGCAGAGCGCGGCCCCGGCACACGCGCAGGCAGGAAGGCTGAGCCGCTGGAACGAGGGGAACCGAATGATGCCCGTCCTGGATTTCTCCTCCAACAGATGGCAAGCGGCAGCCGGCGGGGACCGTGCCCAAAATGCAAATAGGACACGGGCAGGCAGCGGCTGCCAGGCCTCCAAAACCGGGTACCCGCTTGGTGCAGGAACCCAGGGGCCTGGTGACAGAGGGCAATAAAAACACGATGGTCGCCCCAAGCCCCCTGGGCACAGCTGGCCTCTGCATCCAAGCTGCTCCTCGTGGGAGCCTGGGATTCAACACGCCGGCCAAGCGGAGCGCCAAGGGGCCAGCAGAGCTGCGAGGGGAGGCTTGGAAGGACAGACTGCTACCAGCGCTGAGCTCCGGCCAAGCCGGCGGGCACGACGTTTCTGCAGCCTTGCAAAAGCCACGCGGGGGTTTTCAGGTTTGGTCTCCAGAGCCGCCAGCCTCCTCTGCAGCTCACGGGAAGCAACGGAGCAGCAATAGCTGCTGCTTACCCAGGAATTCTCCTCCCAAAGCATTTTCCCCACAAAAGCAGCTCAGAAGGGGATGGCAGCAGCAGAGCCCTGGCATGGGGCGCTCTTCCGACATGTCGCAGCAATCTGGGTTCATGGATGACACATGAGCTCAGTCCCTGGGGACAGTGGGAAGCGCAGGGCACCCTTGGCACTTCTGGAGCATCAGACCTTCCTGTCACTCTCCTCACCGCTTTGGCATCTCCACTGAGAAATCTCTAATGTACCCGGATATCTCCTTGTGTCTGAGCACAAGAGCCACCACGAAGTCAGGACACCCCTTCCCAGCAGAAGGGCATCTGCAGGGCTGTGTCCCTCCCCAGCCGACGTGCCACCACGTGCACCAGGCCCACGTCTCCTTGCAGAAAAGCAAGGGAAGCAGCTGGGCACATGCAGCAACATGGGAAGCACTGGGGAGCCTTTCTTTGAGTTGCCCTCTCCTTGTTTCCATTCTGGTGGTCAAATTTGGATAGGGGAAACCACCTAGATGCACAGCCTCGGTGCCTATGCAAAACACCTCCTCCCTTTCGGAGCTGCAACCTTGCAGAGGGAGATGTTCTCTCCAGCTGCAGTTCTATGTATCAGCAATCCCCCCTGCCCGAAATTGCAGCCCTTGCTCCTCCCGTTCGCCTTCCAGCAAAGCCCAGGTCCAACCGGCCGCTTGGAAAAGCCACCCCTGGAAGCTGTGACCTACCAGCCAGGCACCTGCCAGGCCCTGAGCATCTAATTCCCGCTGCCAAGTCCGAAAGCCAAGCGCTTTAACATGAAACAACCTTCTCCTTTCAGAGCTGCATCATGAGCCTAAAGCGGTGACGCTGGGAGAGAGATTACACCTGCATAAACAGGCGCAGACCAGAAACAGGCTCCACAGACACCAGCTCTCAGAACGGAGCCCAGCAGCTCGCATGAGGACAGAGCACATTTATGGACGTGCTCCCTCTTCCCGCCCCGTGGCACGGCCAGTCCCGCTGGGTGACACTCTCCCAGTGACACATAAACCACGAGCCACCGTGGTGACAAAGCTGCCCGTCCTGCTCCAGGCGCCCCTTCATGCCAACGCAGCCGCCGGGAAGGCTCTCGCGGCTAACGCCCGACGCGGCGCCAAGAGGATGAAGTCTCTGGAAAGCTGAAAGCTTTCTGATGCTGCCAAGTCTTTGACTCGTCTCCCTGCCCCTCCATTCTTTGAAAGCGGGTGCTGCTATGACAAGGTAGCTCCATCTGGCAGCGTGAATAAGCAGATCCATGCCGAAGCGGCAGAAAGGGGTGAGTCAATGCCGGAGGTTTAAAGAAATATTGTGAGATTTCATTGCAGGCTCAAGGGATTGCTTTTAAATAGCTCCCTCTCAAGTATTACAACCAAGGCAGTTGCATCAACGCAGCAGAGGCTGCAGATCTCCCATCTCCATCGTGCTGCTTGGCCGGGCAGCTCCCTGTCACCCCGATACAGCTGCACACACCGACCTCCGAGATGCGGCTCCCATTTCTGCACAGGAGGCGAATGGTCGGCCTTGGAGCACACCCAAAACTGTCTCCCCATTTTTCACAACTTAATGGCTCTTCTACTTCTCCCTGCATGTGCAGAACGGCTGCAGCTTCCACGTCTGCTCTGCCAAGGGAAGCAGCAGGCAGCAGCCCTGCGCAGCCGGAGCGGGGCTAAGCAGACGGAGCAATCGGACACGGATGACACAGCAAAGCTCCCCGCACGCTCTCCCACCGAAGGTACCGTGATGCAGATGGAGGCTTCTCCTCCCTGCCCCAGGGAGATTCCCAGAAGGTCTGCCTTGCTCTGGGAACAGTGAAGTCCACTGGGTCCCAATTCTGGTCCAAAATGCAAAATTAACCCCTTCTTTAGCCATGGGGAGAACAGCAAATTGGATGTTCACAGAGGTTTGCTCCAGTTGGGTGAAACAGGAGGGCACTCAGCAGATCCCCTGTTTCAAAACCAGGGAGAGCTGCGAGTCCTGGAGCTTCTTAGTCCTCCCCAAACAGAAGGGCTCCACGTGGAACCCTGCTGGTCTCTCAAACACCCGGGCTTTCAGTCTCGTGGGTATCTTACATTTCCAGCAGCTATTCCAGCCTCACTGCCTGCCGTTCCCGACTTCAAGGTCGTTTTCGGTCCCAGTAATTACAGTGTCACTACAGCAACACCACTGTGCTGTGCCAAGAAACTTAATCTAGATTCTCAGCACTCAATACATTAAATAATTACAGATAACAACATTCAATGATGCCTGATTGGCGTACGTGCTCTCCGCCGTCAGCTTTACTCTATCATGGCCTTAGAATAAGAAGAAACCTTGGTCAGATCTGAGCCCAATAACAGCTTGAGACTCTGCAGCGGCTGCTATAGGCGCAACCAAGAAGGTCCAAGCACCTTCAGCACTTACATACCTGGATACACGTCCCAGTGCACTCCTTGCAGAGGCTGCAGGACAGAGCCCATCTGCTCGCTGGGATATGGGAGATCTTCGTTATGGGTTCCATTTTTTCAGGACATCCAATGCTAACCTGCTCAAAGGAGAGGACAGAACATCAGGACCAGCTACCAGCATAAATCCCTTGGAGATTTATGTAGGAGAGAGGGAGGGAGGTTTTGGATTGTTTTTTTTTTTTTTTTCAGGGTTACTTGTAATTTGGAAAAAAGAAACCCTCAGACCCAGAAACAAATCTGGATGAAATGGGAGGGAAAGATGCATGCTAGAGGACAATACGTTGTTTGGACACTGCTGAATATCTCAGCTGCGTGCATAAAATCAGCATTATCCAGCCCAAGCAGGTGCCCTGACTGTCCTTCTGGGCAGGAGCTACAGAAGGACACGGGCCAGCAGAACAAGCATTGCCACCCTCCTCCTCCACCCACCCAACTCCTAGCTTGGGGTTCGGACATGGCCCCACGCGCCGTGCCCTCCCCACGACCAGAGAGCCCCGCAGAGCATCTTACTTCAGGTATCCATAAGGCACAGCTAACGTGGACCCACTTTGTCCCGCTGCGGGTGGGCTTGAGGGCTCCCCCTCTCTTGGGGCACAGCAGACACTTGGGCTGGACGCCCAGGGCGCAGGTCCGGCACAGCCAGCTCCCGATGGGCACCTTCAGGATGCCGTAGCAGGCCTGCATGGACACGAGTGGTTCCCTGTTAATCCCAGGCCGCGAATCCCTGGAAAAGCCCCATCTTCCATCTAGTCTTTCCCAAGCACATTCTAAACGCAGTGGTTTATTGCATCTGGGCATCGCAGGGACCACAAGCATTGCTCATCTAAGCTCTTCCTTGCTTGCTACCTTCCCGATTTTTGCATGGAAACACGATGTATATGAAAACAATCGGGAACAGACACGTGCCTTGAGTCCCACGGGGCCTGGAGAGGACGCAACGCAGTGTGGAGAAAACCACCCACGTAAATTGGGGCTGAAAAGCCACAATGCCGCAACGGAGAAAGACAGCCACATTGGTTAGAGAGCCAACCCAGGTTGAAGGGGAAGTGAAAACAACTCTATAAAGGCAGAAGTGAGTGAATACAGATCAGAAGCAGCCAGAAACTCTTAAAATTGGCCAAGAAATCCAAGACATAAGGACAGACGTATGGCCAGGGGAAGCTAAGAAAGGCTTCAGCAAGGCACCATGCAGAAAAGCGCTGCCACCAAGGGCAGCAAAGCAGACATGCTTAAGAAATCATTCTCTTTCCTGCTTGGAGAAGAGCCAGAGAAGCCCTATCACACAACAATGACGATAAAGTATTTTCCACTTTAGCACTAACTTTGGAGCATCAGGACTGGAGGGATTTTAAATGGCAAGTCCCAATATCCTGGAGTTTAGTTTGTCCCATGCCAGTCGCCTCTAGTTTCACAGGGTTTAAGCCCATTTATGATCAGATTGTTACGCTAATAAAGAATTAGAAGAAGAATTAAAGGAGGTAATATCATTGCTGCCTGTCTATATGGGTTTGGGGGAGCAGGTCTTGCCAAACTTAGTTTGTGTTTCGGAGAGAATCCAACTTCGGCTGATAAAGCCACTTCTGTAGCAGATTGTCACACATCCGATTTGGTACCAAGCAAAATAAAGAGAGTAAACACATAGATCAGCCTCAAAACTCACAGGGAAGCAGGGAATAACTACAGCAGCTCCAATGGATCTGTTCAGCACTCTCAGCTTCCCATTACCTATCCCTACAGATTCCGGAGCTGCGGAGGTGACATTTTCCTGGAATCCTCCTGGAAATCAAACACCTCCTAGAATCAAATACCACAGAATCCTCCTCCCTGGCCACGAGTGGCCCCAAAACAGATCACTTGCCAGCCAAACACAAGCTCCCAGCACAGGAGCCACCGCCTCATTGCGGGGATGGAGCTCTGGGGCTCAGCAGCGGGATGAGGGGCTGGAAGCTGGAAACGGGCAATTTTCACACTGAAGAGAAACGTAGCATTTTTGCTGCGAGGGTAACAAACCCGAATGATTTAGCAGTGGGGAGAGGGAAGCTGAAGATTTTAAAACGACGATTGCAGGCACTTCCGAAAACGATAGGCTTTGCAGGAATTAATTAATAGCAAGTCTCCTGGCTGGTGTTATGCAGATGAGACGATTACAGTGATCCCTTCCGGCGCTATAATCCAGGAACGTGTGTCTGGGCATCGCCCGCCTCCCGCGCACGGCATCTGCTCGGCAGAGCGAGCGGCTGGGCTGAGCCGCAGCACAACTCGTGACACATCCTGCATCTCCTTGCTGCATAAATCAGGGTTAGATTGGATCGCTGTCAGGGTAAGGGCTTAGGGCCCCATTCCCTGCTCCCTGCACGCGATGCAGAAGCTCCCGTTTCTGTTAGTGGTCTCTAAATCCAGCCACAAGCCCGGCATCGGGGCGGATCCATCCCCGCATCCGGCGGGCTCCGAGTCACTGATGGAAACGGTGCAAAACACCCACCTGCCTCGACTATACTTATCCGCAGCGCTCCAACCTCCGGGGAGCGCCGAGGGAAAAGCTGCCCGGAAGATCAGCAGATGGATCTGGTGGGGGAGGAAAAGAGGAAAACCCAGAGGCAGCGGGAAGCAGAGGGCTCCAGTCTGGCCCAGCAGCTGCTGTGGCCAACGTGACACAGGCCGTGTCCCCACTCACACGCTGGCCTTTCCTAGCACACATCTCCTCTATGACCTGCAAGTGCACGGGCTGGTCCAGGAGCCCGCAGACACCGCTGCGATTCCTCCTCTCCCAAGAGCCCCAAAGCATCTACATTCGATGCTAAAAATAAAAGATTTTTCTTCAGGCAGTAAACTCAAGTGAAGCTCCACATCCTTGCAGCAAGGAAACCAGGAGGAAAACTCTGCCACAGCAGGCAGTGGAGATGGAAAGTCCTTTAGCCCACAGCACAAGCCCACAGGGTTATTGCCACGGGTGAAGGTGCAGGAAAGACTTGCCCATCCATCCCACTCGCTAGCACAAGATCGCAGACCAATATCCTTCCCGATCAAGGGAATCCAACCAAGGAGGGACCAGGGACCAGACTCTGCATCCAGCCTGGTCTCTCCTGGACACTACAGATCCCTCAACAGCAAAATATAGAGAAACACGTTTGGGAAGCAGGTAGGCTGGGAGAATATGGACATTGACAAAAGAGGAGACAGGAAAAGTCAGAGATGAGAGAGCAAAAAGGAAGGGGCAAAGCCAGAATGCGGGAAACACTGGAAAAGCAGTGTTGGAACTTCTGTTGGAGAGAAAGCAAGGAAAGCACATGTGAAATCACCTCAGGTCTGACAAAGACAACGCTTGCTATCCAAGGAGCACAGAAGAAGTGCTAGGAATTGATGGCAGAAGCTCAAAGGCAGCACAAGAACGGGGGACTGTGCACTACGGCAGCACAAGGATGGGGGAAAGCAGGCTCGGCAGGAGCGCGGAGCGGGACACGCAGAGCGAGGCCGCCCCGCGGCCGCTCACCTGGTGCACGCAGACGTTGCACTTGTCGCAGAAGACCATCTCGTTGCCGTCCTCGCCCTCCGGGGAGCGGCACACGTCGCACACCACGTCCTCGTCGTACTCGATGCCGAGGCCCTCCTCCGTCTCGATGGCGATGTTCATGTTCTCGTAGCACATGGTCTCCAGCTCCTCCAGCACTCTCTCCAGGGTCATCTCGTCCAGCTCCGGCTTCTCTGCAGGGAATGAGAGAGGGGATGATGGTGGCATCGTACCCACGTGGGACCCACCACCCACCTGCAGACCTGCCTACGGTCTGTGCTGCACCGTGGAGGTGCTTTAAGCCTCTCCTTAAGAAGCAAATCCAGGGAGATGAGAAAAATCGGTGCTTCAGAAAACGGCTGCTTCTAACTTGGGATACAGTTAACATTTCATAGACAGCAGCAAAATATTGCTGCTGGCTGAGAGCAGTGAGAGCCATTGAGCTGAAGCAACGCGGATAATTGGGTCTGACAGCCTAAACGTTCGAGGAGACAAGTTCTGCAAAGGCGCTTTCTGCAGCGAGGGCTCAGACGGGCTTTGGCAAAGCAAAGTCAACGCTTTAATTGTGATGGCTGTGAAAATTGACCCTTTTCAGGCCAATTAAACGGAATTGTAAAACTGAAGCCAAAGGCTGAAAACAAGGACAAATCTCCTTTTTTTTTTTTTTTTAAAACATCCATGTTAGGTCCACAGGAGCCAAGAGGTCACGCCCAGAGCGAGCTCATGTCCATCGTGCTGCTCTTTGCTATGTCTGCACTGGGATCCTTAGTGAAAACACACACTGGAGGTACTTTACGTGTGGTTCATCCCGCCAGGAACAGCGGGAAGAGGAGGCCAATCCCAACTGTTACTGGCTGCATGGAACTCCATTGATGGGGAAAGAGCTGGAACGCAGCTCCCTGCAGCCCAGCTCCACTCGTGCCCTCTGGAGACACCAGCACCTTGGTGGCCTTCCAAGCGTGACTTCACACACGCTTTATCCGAGCCTGCTAAGAGCACATTGTTCTGGGCCAGTGTTTTGAATCAGCAAAGGCCATTACAGCAGGACGAACCTGGAATTACTCCATTTCTCCCCATATTTCTGGTCCCTGCTCTGTAAGATGATCATCGGGGTCTCCTGCCCGCAGCAGGGAGCACAGCGCTCAGCGAACCTGAGCCGCTGCCCATCCCGAGGCCGGAGACGGGAGAAGGAAAGGGAGGATGGAGGGAGTTTCTGCAGGAAACCTAAGACTGACCCACGCCAGGCACCGCGCAGGTCCCGTTGCGCTGCAATGGAAAGAAACCTCCCGGCGCAGCAAGCGATCCGCCCGCATGCACCTCAGCTGCCGAGAGCCCTCTAAATATTTAATTGCCAGCGATACCGCCAGCAAAACCCGCGGGAGAAAGTCAGCGCCGGTGCCAGGAGCGCTCCAAGCCCTCGGGGCCCCGCGGGGACGCGGAGCGCGCGGCTCCGTCGCGCAGGAGCCGGGGACACGAGCGGCCGCCGAGCAGAGCAGGATTCTGCTCCGACCCCGTGCAATGTGTTTGCTGTGCTGTCACGCCGTGGATGCCTCCTGCCCGCCCCGCTCGTGCTCCACACGGAGGTAATTACAGGAGGCCGCCGCTCGCCGTCCCCGCTCAGCTACCCCGGAGCTCTTTGGATCGACAATTGCGCTTGATGGGGATGAAGGGATTAATCGCTTATGAAAAACTAACCGACAGGGCCTCAGGGCGAAGCTCGTCTTCCATTTGCGCTCCATTTATCTCCTTCTGCATCATATAAAGTTACTGCTATTAAACCCCATTCATAAAATTGTCATCTTTTTGGCTGCGAAAGCGCTATCCGTATCGATCGCGGCCAGCCGAAGAGCGAATGCAACAACAAAAAAGCTCAACCCAAACATTCTACTGCAACAATAACACTGCTATTTTCCCCGTGGAGCAATGTGCAAAGATTCAGATACTGATCTTGGCTACACAAAATAAATCTGGGGGAATCAGCCCAGGGACTAAGTCCTGGTGCACACACACGTGCCTGGGAACCACTCTCCCCCTCCAGACGTATGGATTGCAAACAGAAACTGCAAAAAAGACAGTTGCTCTAGGTTAAGGTATTTCAAAATATCATGTAAAAGGAGTTGGAAAAATGAAGTTTTTCTGCATACCATCAGAGCACCATCAACAACCAAAACTTTTGGACATGGTTTGACACCTCCATGGACCTGCAGGTCCTCCCAGCTTCACCCACCACTTTGTAACCACGGTCAGACACATTCCTTCGTGTGATGCCGTTCACTGTTATAACCTGTTTCTCAGTACCACAGTTTATGTGGTGTGAAGGAGCAATATTCCTCTGCTAAATGAATTCTCAGCTATTCTTTACTCCGGTTTGAGCCTACTCACTGCACTGGGAGGGAAAAAAATAAAAACACGTCGCTGGAGAGCCACCTTCCCCAAAGCAGAGACCTATTTCTGACTAAACTGCACGCCACTAAAATCAATTTGCTGAAACAATAAATCCTTTTACCCTGTGGAGTGTATCTGGAGATAAAACAGCTCACGAGCAAACAACCACAGGGGCTGCAGGCTGCGCCATCAGCCTGTGCACAAACTATAAACCTCAGAATCTCTTTTCTTGTAAAAAACAAATGCAAACAAACAAAATTACCACTCAAAAATAAAAAGCACTTGGGAGATGATGGAGACGAGTCTGCTATCATAGAGGGTAGGGCAGAGTGCAAGATAGCGAGGTCCCCATGGGGGCAACAGTGCTGGAAGCCACCAGCTCTTGAGATCCAAGAGCAGCTTGATCCCATCCTTGGGAATGCCCGGGATCTTTTGCTTCCTCCCAACTCTTCCTCCTCCTTGGCCCGCAGTGTCCCAGCTCATGTCTCCCCGCTCTCTTTGCGGTGACGATGGATCAAAGCCAACCCCTCACTGCAGGTCATGTGGACACCAGCAGCTCCCCAGATGTGGATGAGAGACCCGCAGGCTTGCAGAAAACCTGCTCCTCGTGCGAGCACCACGGCTGCGCTCCGCTCGGGCGCTAACGGGACCCCGGACGGAGCTCGGCCGCCCAGCAAGGCCACCGGCACGTGCGCCCTGCACACGAGCCGAGCGCACGCAGCGAAGCTTCGAAGCGTTTTTGTTGCAAACGCAGCCTGCTAATGCACTTAAAAGATTTACAGGAACCAATTATCACCCTTTCTGCCACCCACCGACATCAATTATTGCTCAGATTTAAGATGATGACAAAACGTTTCAGAAGCCGCTTTGCAATCCGCCGTCGCTCCGCAGCGACGCCGATGGAGCCGGCCCGGAGCGCTGCTATGAAACCTCTTCCTCCCTCCCCTGGCAAACCCCAAACGGTTCAATCACCACAGGGGATTTATGCAAACGGTGAAACAACAACCTGACATAAAACCTGCTCGTGCTGCAAACTGCAGAGGCGAGACGCGGCTCCCCGCTCCTGCCCGCCTATACATTAAGGTAGAGGTGAGGGGCTTTCCTGCAGCACATGCTTCTGCAAGAAAACTTCCTCACTGCGTTCCTTTCCCAGGCTCTTGGTGGGGTCACCTCTGTCCCTGGCTTATGGGCGGCTACCTGGAAACTTTTCTGTGTCTTCTTGCCAGCTTTAGGGTGATAAGATTAAAGTTTTGCTTTTTTATAACCATCACAAAGTGCCCGAGCAGCAAACCAGCCATCCAGGCATGCTTAACCACTGAGGTCACCCCCACTGCACCCAGTCCCTTAAACAGCACGTTTTGACTCGGAATAGCAACAGCTACTGAAACACCGAGCGGGGTGGCTGTGAGGAAGGGTTAAAATCATTTTAAAGCTGTTTTATGCCAGAAACCTTCGCTTTGCAGCCAGGCTGTCCAAGTTCAGCAGCTCTCCGGAAGGTCGAGCCGATCTCCGTGATAAACTTCCCTCCCCGGGGTGCCCTAAAAAGGACTGGAAACGGTGGCGCTGCGGCTGGGAAAGCCGGTGGCAGCAGGATGATCTCATGGGTGTTTTCCAGCCCCCCTCCCGGTGCTGGCCAGAGATGCTGCTCTTCCTTTGTCATTAAATATTTCGCGGGTGACACGCTGGACATTGATCCCATCGGGACCCGGAGGAGCTGAACTCCTGCCCACAGCTGCAGGTTCGGGGGGAGGTTCCTCCTGCTTTGGCTGCAGAGGCCACGCTGCTCCAGTTCAGCCACCTTAATGACAACTGCAGAAGTTAAATGCAGCTCGTTTGGGAGCCGCTTGTTTGGGAGGACTCCTGGTCCCCTCCAGCTGCACAGAGACTTGCAAAGAGCCACCCTTGCGACAGCTCCCTGGCTGGATAAGCCACATCTGGCACTCGCCTCCCAGGCTCCGCACAAGCCATCCCCAGGGAAGCCCCACATCCCAGCGCCATCCCCACACTGCATCCGTGACCCAACGCTTTGAAGAAATCCTGAAACGAGCCACATTTAACCCAGCCGAGCCGCAGGAGTCACCTCCCTGCTCAGCACCGTGCTGTAGGGACCAACCGTGCCCAGAGGACAGGGCTCCAACGGGCTCTGCCCTCCCGTGCAGATCATCTGCCCCAGGCTTTGGCAGCGCGTTCCAGCCTCAGTGCATCTCAAAGGTGAACGTTTGATTGCTTTGCTGTTCTCACCTGAGCAGCAGGAATGACACCACAACCACCCCCAGCCCACAAGGCCTGGGAACTCCCCGCGGAGCCTGGCACAACCTGCACCTCCGTGCCAGCCGCCCTGCTCAGCAGCCCGTGCCGAGAGCAGCGCCAAGAGCCGCATTCCCAGCCCGGCTACTTGCACTGAACACAAACGCACTCATGGGGTTCGAAAGCACGTGCTGATATAGCAGAGCAGCGACGCAGCCGACACCACACAGGGCTATTTAAAGACAACTGAGAAAGGAGACAGCCCAGGATCAGCATTCCTGAGCTTGTTTGTTTTCATTAGGAAATCCTCCTTCCTCTGAGTCCATCTGCGAGCAGCGCTCTCAGATCTGGCCAGTCAAAGGAAGAGGAGCTGAGGTGGATGTGCCCGCCCTGAGCACACGTCTCCTCCTGCAGCACAGATGCTGCAGGGAGCAGGACCGGAGACGAGTGCTCTGCGGTCCATCAGGTCTCCTGCAAACCAGATTCCTGCTCCACGGGGGGAATTGCACAGTTGCTGCAATCATCTGGCTTGCCCTGTTCCTCTCGCACTGGCCCCCCAGCCCCAAAGAGAGTAAGAGGTAAGAGCCCCCAAGATGTGCTCAGGTCAATCCATCTAAGCTCTTTTGGGGAACCAAAGCTCCTTCTTCAAGGCCTTCCGACTTTGGTTCCACATCATTATTAATGCCCAACTGACCCACATCCCGAGTGAGCAGAGACATCCCATCAGGACTTACCCATCTCCTTGAGCTCCACGTTGACGAGTTCCAACCAGTAGGCATCAAGCTCATCCAAGTCATAGCGGCTCATGCCTTGCAAGTACGTCCTCGTCGCCTCCGAAATCTCGCAGAGCGGCGGGCTGCCCGGCGAGCCCTGTGAAAGCGAGCTCTCCAGCTGGGGAATGATCCTGCAAGAGGAGAAGGAAGAGCTGGGAAAGGGCTAGAGCTTGCAGAAACGCAGCTAGCCAGCCTAGCAAGATCTCATGAGCTCAACACAGTCCACTGCGTCTCGGACATTTGCAGGATCACAGCCTGGACACACACTTTCACAGGGGCTGCTAGTTCGGGATACTCTGTTTGGTGCTTTGGTTTGGAACGGCTGCGCCAGGGACACCAGGTCCCTTCGCGGCACGGCCAGCACCGCCTGGCCTCGGCTCCCGCTGGAACAGCCGCTCCAGGCCACGAAGAGGCACAAGTGACAGGGTGCCAAACCTGCCGGGGTATCCAGCAATCCCGGAGATCCCGCCAAGGACCGGTGAGGAAAACCACGTGCTCCGCTGGCTGCTCCAGGGCAGAGATTGGGTGGCCTCCCTTCCAGGCCCTTTATCCATCCAATCCATACTCATTCCTGCTCCCTCCCTCCTACCTACAGGATGATTTTGCCATTGATCTACCAGAGTTAAGTGCTCACACCGACAAACACAAGAGAAATGTGATCTCTCCAGAGACCTTTAATTTCCCCATCAATAAATTGTAAAGACCTGCCTTACTGCTCCTATGCACATCTCCCACAAATTTCACTCCGAGCTCTGAAGAAAACCCTGTGAAAACACCAGCTGACAGAGTGTCCACATTTTGAAGCGAGCTGACTGCAGTGTGGAGGATGCAGCTCAGTGCAGACAGCAGCACCGACCCCCAGCAAGCTCCTAGGAAGCCTCAGGGCTTCCATTTACGAATCCAAGAACACTTTTACAGCCCTAAAAACATCCAGGTACATGGTGCAATGTGCCTCAGTGCAAGAGGAGCTGAAACCCTCTTCATTTTGATCCCAGGAAGCCACACAAAGCTTCAAGGCCTTGGCCAGCCCCTGGGCAAGCTGAGCACAGGGGTCGTGCAGGAGAAAGCTCCAAGCTGTCGAGGAAAAGCCCTCGTGCTGCAAGGAATGTGTCTTCAGGGCTGGTGGAAGGAGGGAGCTGCGCCGCGTGCTCGGCCGTGAGCCTCTATTAATCCCGTTATACAACGTGCCCAGTGCTGAGCCAGCAGCAACAGGTGATGCTGGGACACGCAGCCAGGCGGGAGGCTCCAAACCACGGGAGCTGGAGCTCCACAAGACATGCAGAGTTTGGCCACATCCACATAACAGGTGAAGCTGCTCCTAGTAATCTCTGGAAGGCAAACTCTGCTATTAAAATCCTACCCGGAGATTGCACGGAGCCACTAACCAACAGCCAGACACATCTTTGCAGACTTTCCACCGCAGTGATTTAAGACACCTAAGTGGAAAGCAAGAACGGTGGGTTGGGGTCTGCTTCCAGTTATGTCTGTTTTATGCTGTTATTTATAAGTGCTGCTCCACCTGGTTTGCACCCGTCAGAGGTGAGACTCCGCAGGCAGGTCTGGATCTCCTTAGGATCACAGCTGCCTCTACCTGGGATCCTCCTCTCTTGCAGGTGGCTCAGAGCACTGCTCAAATGGTGAGCAAACCACTGGCTCCAAAACGGGACAGAAAAAAGAAAAAAAACCACACACACACACACCCCCACAACATTTCCTGCATCTGCTCCTTCAAGACTGGTTTTGTAAAAGTTAGCAAAACACCCATTGCTCCTCCTTGGCCAGAGCCAGCAGAGCTGTTCTGTGCCCTGGCATCTCTCTTGCCTTGGGAGGGAGCCCACATCACCTCCCTGCTTATGGTACCAACACTTCCAGTCAAAAAGAAAGTCAAGATTAAGAGTGCAGCTCAATGACCTCAATTCCCAGTAAGAGAAGGTTCCTCTGCCTCCCCTTAAACCACCTTCCTCCCACTCGAGCCCTCCTACAACCATAGCTTGCTTCCTCCCGTGAAGGGCCTGAAGGAGCCCAAGTGCCCTGGGGGTGTTGGCTTCCTTTATTCATGCAGCTAGGCAGATGCATGGCATATATAAAAGAAAGTCCCTTTCAATCAAGGGTGTATTTAGAAGAGGGGCTGAAAATTGCCCTCGGTCTAGAAAGCAGAACAAACTCGAGGCCATTAATGCACAAGTGGGTCTCAAGGGCCCTTCAGGAAGAGCAGTAAGTGGACCCCAAGACTCTTGAGAATCGCACGTGTCCCCAGAGACAACTACACATTAATAAAAAAAATCCTCAAATTCCCATGATTAATCAGCTCCATAAAGCAAATGCTTCACTTGGCTAAGGGGAGAAGGCAGCTCTTCTATACACTCCCTTTTAATGTACTAGGGAGAATAATAAATAATCCCATATAGGCTTCCCTTCTGCAAATACTTAATTTTATTACAATGAAGGCTTTAGTCACTCATCTCTTCTCTACCTACATTCCAGTCTAAATTAGTCTTGTCCAGCATCCACAAATAAATCAGCTTAGCAAAGTCAGTGGAAAGATAACTCTGGCAGCAGCCTCGGGCTGCCGCTATCATGGCATTTGTGGCACATTCGGAGGGCACGCTGCCATTTCAAGGCACAATTTCCACTGTTTATTCACAGCAGGCTCTAGCAGGCCATTCAGATCAGGTGCCCAATCTTCTAACCAACTTAAGGCAACAGATTTTACAGGTGTTATTGCTGCTCCATAGCGAGCAGGGTTTAAGATGCTGGGAAAGCAGAGCACTGAGGAGAGCTGGGCTGCAGGGCTCATCTCCAGAGCCCCTGTGCCCAGGAGAAGCAGCAGGAGCCGATGACCACCTCGTGGTTGGACGCTGGGCTGGTTTTAGCAACAGAACACGGGTGCTTTTCTGGTGAGCTGGACAACAGCAGGGTCTGGCCCTGAGCAAAGCGTGCACACACACACACACACACAGGGACATGCACATGCACCATTGCGGTGCCCAGGGTGCTGTTTGCACACACGAGCTAGCAGGGGCTGGTGGAAAAGGGCAGCAGCACCAAGCGATGGAGAGAGAAACCAGGGAGATGCTTCAAGAGCAGAGGCATCTTAGAGCTTCTCACTTTCCATTGCATCACTTTCCCTCATGGAGCAGGAACTGGGAAGGCCATGAAGCCCCACAGGAACCCACCATGGGCCACTCTGCTGCTTGTGATACCTCTCCAACTGCTCCCCAAGGACAACAGCCTACCCAGGACCTCCCTGGAGGTCAGCTGAGCTTCTCCACACAGATCACAGCCTGCTAGAGGTTTCCAACTCCCACTTAATCAATGTGCACCTGGGAAGAGCCACTGGGAAAGGCAGGCAGAGCGTGCGCTTGCTTGAGATGAGGAGCAAGAGACATCGCTTCCTCGCGCGCACGGCGCCAAGTTCCTACCATTAGAGCATCTGGAGTTCATTATCTCGGCCAGAAAGGCTTCCACAGTTATTCTAGTAACACAAACAGCTCCGCTTTCAGTCGCATCCACCTCGTAAGGGAGAGCAGAGGGCGGTTTTGCAGGCGCCGGGGGGCAGCTCCGCACCTGCGGCCCCCATCCCCAGCAACCTCTCCGGAGCCTGGGAGCCAGGACGGGATCCAAGGCCGCTCCATCTACCCGCAGCCAGATCCTCCACGAGTGCAGACACCCACCAGGAGAATTAAATGCATTAAAATAAAAACCCAAGTGACCTGAGCGCTGGGTGAGAACCCGCTGGATTAATGTGATTTGTCCCATCCCGTCCCCTGGAGGGGGGATCTCTAGGCACGAGCCCATCAGAAGCTGAAAAGGGCATCAGCAGCTGCCAAGTGCCACAAACCCTGTGGAGGGAGGGATGTATGCACACATATATAGATGCACATACACATGCTCACACATATATACACACTCCCCCATGGGAGGCTCCTGTTGGGGACCTGTCCATAGGGGCTGCAGATGCGGGCACATTAAGGGCAGGACACGGTAAATGAGCCCTTGAAGTGCTGCTGTCACCAAGGTCACCAAGAACTTTTTTTGGCCAAGCCACAGCCAGAGAGATTCCAAGGATCATGGAGCAACTGGATGGGGAGAGAGGAAAGCTACAGGGGCAATGCATCCCCGGAGCTCTGGGTCACGGCACCCCGGGATCTGCTGTGCTCCCCTCCAAGCGAGGGACCACCAAAGCTCCATGGAGTGAGACCCCAATCCAGAACCGCACTGAGGACAGGACACAGCAGCCCAAAGTGCTGCAGGAGGCGACATCTCGAGTTGACAAGCAGGATATCCGGAGACAGAACCAGGAGCTGTTTCGGGAGAGCAGCTGATGGATCAAGCAGATCCCAACCATGAGGTGAGAAACGCATTTTGGCTGCCTTGGAATATGGAAGCAGGCGCCCAGGAGCCCATGGGTGCTACAGAGAAGCCACCTTTCCATTTCCATGCCAGCACCACCACAGCCTGAGGCCACATCCAGCTCCCATGCCAGTGGGAAGCCTGGAGGGCAGCAGCTCTCAAAAGGCATAAAATAAACAGTCTTGTTTAGTCTAGAGGAAACACAAGCGAGCGGAGGCACGGCAGCAGCCCAAGAAAAACTCCAAGACTTTGGGCAAAGGCTGCAGCATGGACAGCAAGGGGGATGCCCTGGAGCAGCCTCCTGGGAGGCCCAGGGGCCTGGAGCGACCTCCTGGGATGCAGGGGCTGGGAGGAGCCGCCGGGAGCGCGCAGGATGCTCCGGCGCGGGCGGAAGCCGCGGGATCGGCCACCGGGCACCGCGGGGCTGGCGCTTCCCAGCTGGAAGGCGCCGCAGCCTCAGCTGGGGAGCAGCCGGGCCTGGGGCCGGGCTCAGCTATCAAAGACGGAGAAGAAAAGCTGCTCCGCACACAGGGGGGCTTTATATTCCCCCCTCCCTCTTCTCCGAGGACTAAATCAACTCAACAGGCCCCTTTACAACCTCCCTTTTGATGTGCTCGGCCTCTCTAAAGCTCCGTTTCTTTCCCCGTTTTCCCGTGGGGAGGCGGGGGCAGCTGCACAGGGGCCGCCTCCATCCTCGGGACCAGCAGAGACCCCCATGCCGGCCGGGTCACCCCGACGTGCCCAGCCCTGCGCCCCAAGCGCGGCTCCGACGCCGGCAGCTCCGCGCGGTCCCGGCGCGCATCCCGAGCGCACGGCGCCTCTCCCACATTTCTCTGCTGCAACAGCAGCTGTTTAACCGGCTATTTTAAACCGCGCTTTTAATCCCTATTCCAAAATAGCTCAACGAGACACCGCGCGGCACCAGCGCGCTTCTCCTCCGCGGGGCCGAGGCGGACGTTTGTTGGGCTGCTGCTCCTCAAGCCCCCAAACCCCCACGTTTCCTTCACATTTTCCACACCCAAGAGCGGCTTGGAGCAGCAAGACAGAGGTTTTCCACCCTGGGCCCAACTCCTGCAGCCCCAGCAGCAAACGCTGGCTGCATCCAGGGGCAAGGCAGGAGCCGACACTTCCTCCTTGCTCTGCTCAATCCCCTGCTGATTGCATCGGGCTTTCTCCAACCTCTCCATCCTCCCGCTGGTTTTACCAGGCTTTCTTTCCCCAGCCTCCCGCTTACCTGACCACGGGCTCGGGGATGGCCTCGGCGCTGGCGGGCACCTGCACGCCCTTCTCCCACTCCTGCCTCCAGGGATCCGCGAGGATGTAGTACTCATCGGGGCTCAGCTGGAACGAGTCGGGAATCTTCATGGCCGTGATCAGGTCAGTGCGGAAGACCTGCAGCAAAAACAAATGCAAGGGATAAGATTGGAGAGGCCAGGCAAGGCGCAGGACAGGTTGGGAGACCCTTCCCAGGTGAGGTCATGCTCCTGTTCCCAGCTTGCTCCCCAGGAACGAGTCATCTCAGCATGATAAGGGGACTCATTCAGAAGAACAGGGGGAAAAATAGAGAAAATAGGTCAGTTTTTGCACAGAGAGATATATTTTAAACACCATCCTCTCCCACCTGACAGAGCAGCATGGGATCTGTGAAGAGCCCTGGGCATCCCACTTGGAGAACACCTTTCCAGCCCCAGGAAAAGGGGATCCAAGCAGCAACAGAATCTCAAAGGCAGCACTGGGTGCAAGATGCTGCATCCCAATAAAACCTCATCCTACAGCAGCCACCACCAGCTCAGAGGGACCTTGCAAAGTCTCCACCTTGATGAGCCAAAGGGGCCTCACCTGGAAAAGGTGGAAAATTTGGGCCAGCTGCCAAGATAAACCAGCCATGGGGCACTGCAGGGAGGAGTCACATTGGAAATTAAGGTTAAATTAAATCAATGACAGGCTAACAGCTCTCAACACAACCACTGTGGATGTGCAGAGAACAATCTGGCTCGCCCCTTCTGCCCACTGCAAAATGTCCCTGCTCCTGGGGTAGCAACTTCTGCAGGAATAGCTAAAAAGCAGCATAAGCCCCAATTCTGCTCCAACAGAGATGCTCAGGAATAGCCTGCAGGATCAAATCCTAGGCCAGGGTGACCGAGGTGAGCAGAGCAAAGCTGGGAGGTTTCACTGAACTTCCAGCCACCTGCTGCCTCAGGTGCAAAGGAACTGCTGAACGATAAAGCAGTTTTGCATTTTATTTTTCTGCCTTTCTCCTAAGGGGAAAATAAAGCTCATGGCCTTGGGAAAAAGCCTGTTTAGCGAGCAGGAAAGCGCGAGGCTATGCAGCCAAATGCAAGGAGGGATTTACAGACCCACCGAGCCCCTGCTCTGTGAAAACCCGCCAGCCTCTTAGACAGTGAATTTGCTCATTCTCCATTTCCCTTCCGGCCCTGGATATACCAGGATGAAAAAATCACTCCAAGAAAAAGAAAAATCCATCACAGTAAATAAGGCTTTCCTTCCAGAGGATTGCCTGTCAGCAACGACCCGAGCAATCCTGCCTCTTGCAGAATAAAAATAAATTGGAAGTGAAAATGGATGGCTTCTCCTCTCCACCATCTGCTATTAGGAAGTGACACCGGCGATGCCAGCGCCGGGCACCGTCTCCTGCATCCCCTCCAGCTCCGGGCGCCTTCTGCAGGGCTGCGGTGCTCCAGGGGAGCCTCGGATGCTCTTAATCCGCTGTGGTGCCCGTGGGCACTGGGCAAGAGCCGTGACGAACCACACGATGCTGTTTTACCCTTCCAATGCAAAAATAAAGCCCTGCGGAGAGCACTTCGGAACCCAAAGGAGGCAACGTGCAAGAAACTGGATGTTTAACTAAGACCACTGAGACCGGTATTTAGGTCAGTTCATTTAATCCTCCGAGTCTCAGCTGATAACCCAATTAGAGCTAAATACAAATACATAAACAACCTTTTCTATGTGGGGACCCCTTGAAGTCCACCAGTGCCTTCCTCTGGATCCGGCTCCTTGCGGATGCGGCCGGCCCCATCCCTGCAGAGCCGCTCGGAGCCTCCATCCGCCCCTCTATAAACACAAGCCCCAGGCTAATCCTGCAGCCAAAGTTAGGAGGAAGAGCAGGTTCCTTCAAGCGGCTGCAATTCCATCATTTTGAATGGCTCGGTAATGTTTTCCAACACTGTCAGCGTGGGAAATTAAACAAAAAGTAAACCAGGCTCTCAGTGTTGCTTTGACTCCCTGTGACCCAGGCAGGGAGAAATGGGACCTATGGAAAACCGAGCGTTTTTCTCCCAATGCTGCTGCAACAATGACATTTTTTGGAATATCTCCCTTCCTTCTGCAGGTGCAGGGAAAGAAGGATCATCCTCCTCTTGGGATCCCCTTGCGGGATCATCCATCTGGAGCAAAGAGCATCATCCCGACCTGCCTGGGATGCCCACGGCAGAGCTGGGAACGGCATTCCCACATCAGTCCGTCCTGTGCATTATCCCCAGAGCCAGCAGTAAAGGATGTTCCCCTGGGAACATGGAGAGCATCTTCTCTCCCAGACCCATCCCTCCTGGCTCCTTGTTTTAATGTTAGCCCAGCTGCACGTGGTTGAGCCTATTCCCAAAAGATCCAGCATCCTGGATCCGCAATATTCCTGTTCGCTGGGGCAGACGGGTCCCTGCGCTTCCCTTCTTCCAGGGGTGATGGGAAGCGCTTGGAGCACCACAAAGCCTGCAAAGGGAAGTGGATCTGTCGCCTGGAAATCTCCCAAGAGCTAATATGCCCCAATTGTAACCCAAATGCCGTTTTGTTTTGAATTGTCTGGGATTAGGGCCGGGAAAAGACTCAATTATTCTCCTCAAACTCTTCTGAATTATTTATGAAAGCCAAATAAAGGCTAAATCAGGCGCCGACGAACCGAGGGACCTGGCGGTGGCAAGAGAAAGTTG
>JAVCKT010007324.1:8168-21387 GCA_032273925.1 Rhynchotus rufescens
CTAAGGGCATCCATGGCCATGTTCCAGTCATGAGAGATTTCCCACCATGTCTCAGTAATTGCAATGAGATCATGGCCCTGCAACTGCACATGCATCTCCAGTTTGCCTTGTTTATTCCCCATGCTGCATGTGTTTACAGAGAGCCATTTGAGTGGGGCTTCCAATGGACCTCTGATTCTATCTGGCGCAGCTGCAACTTGGCTATGTGGGCTTTTAGTAGTTAAGGTAGATTCCCCATGGACTTTGGACAAAATATTTTAATCTAACAGGGTAACAGTCTCAGGCAGTACTTAAATCCTGTTTTCAAGACAAAGTCACTTGAAACTGTTGATTCCATTGAATTTCTCTAAATATCAAGTCCCTAGTTTATTAGAATATTTCTGAAGTTTTTATTCTAGGCATCCGTTTAATCTGCAAGTGAAAACTTGATAAATATAAGTAAAAGCATTCAGCACTATTATACAATGGATAATCTTTTCCTTCCTCATAAAAGGAGATCTGGAACCAGAGGTAGCTCCAACTGAGGTTGCAGCAACAATCAATGTGGTCAGATATAAATTTGGTGAGCTGATATTCTTGCCAAGCAGTTTATTATTATTGTGTATTGCAGACCACATGCATAATTCATATGCTGGGACACATACTTCTTATATTTATTCTTTTTTTTTATAAAGACATTAAAATCAAGAACTAAAAAAATTATTACAGAAATCACCAACACAGATTGTTAAACCAAACTAAGGAAGAATCCTATAAATAGGAGTGACTTATTGAAATACTATTCATTAGCTTCTCATGAGATACTTATATATAGCTTTTTGACATTTCTTTTTCTAATTCTCCTCCCTGTTTTCATTTTTTAAGTTTGAAGCTATTGGTTCTTAGAGAGTGCCTCTATCTCTTACCCATATTGTTAAAACCAACAGATGCATTTAAAGTGAAATTTATGTATACTGAAGCTGTATAATGTTGTATAATGTATAATGAATTGTTATTCATTATACAAATAAAAATAAAATTATTGGGCACTTTGAACTATTATACAAATTATGAACTGTTATATAAAATATACCTTTATATTTATAAAACATCCAAATGTTGGCTTTTGCTGTAGAGAATACAAAATATAAGCTGTTGGATTCCTCTATATTGGCCCATGTAACCTTGGCATCAGAGAAAAATTCCATCACAAGGATTTTCATTTCATTATTTAAGGCATATTTCATGATTGATAAGATATGATTGATAATTGATAATCAATTAATTGATAATCTCTAATATCTAAAACAGTATATTTTAAAATAGATGTCCAGTATATTTTAAAATAGATGAGAATTCGAAGACATATTGATAAATACAATTGCTGTGGAGGAATTAACTCTACTCTTGCATGAGGATGTTAAAATTAGGAAAAAAATGGAAGAATTCTTTCTTCAAGGAATTAGTGGCCCAACTTGTGTCTATTTGGATTTTCATAATGCTTCAGAAATGTCCCATGCTAACGTCCTGAATAAAGTGCACTGTAAGAACAGGTGCTGAAATTTGCTGATGAATCAAAATTTGCAAGGCAGATAACATTAAAACTAATTTCAAATTGTTGCAACGGTATTGCTACAAGAATGACTGCATAAAAATGGAGTATGAAGTAAATTGTTGGTAAATGAAAACAAAAAAGGGTACTTGGAAAAGAATAATCCACTTCTAAATTAGCTAATATTATTACTCAGGAAAGCATAAAGTAATTCTGGATAGTTATTCTAAAATGTCAGCTTAATGGTAAACAAGATCTAAACTTTAGAAGTCATTAGGAAAGAGCAGATAATGTAGCAGAGAATCCCACTGCTGGAAAAAACACCATAGTTGCAACTGTAGACCTCTGCCTACAAAAAATAAAACAGGAAAAGCACAGAAAAATAAATACAATGATTATCAGAAAAATAAATACAATGGATTTCTACCCAGAACACACAAAAGCAGCTAGGACTCCTGAGCACAGAAAAGAGTTAGTTGTCTTGGATAAAAACAAACAAACAAACAAAAAGAAGAATAATATAAAATATAGAAGTAGGAAAAAAAATTATTTCTCCTAGTACTATCAATAGAAGCAGCCAATTGGAATGGTCAGAGAAAAGCTGAAAATCACAAATCCAATTAAAATCTAAGCATCAATGAACATATATCTTACAAGGATATGTATACTTATGCCAAAGCCACAGAATATTAGTATAGCTTCAGACTTTTGAAAATTTCAAGATATTGACATGGCTCATAAGGACCCTCTGAAATCATATTGTCTAAACTTGTCTATAAAATGACAGTTAAATATCACCATTTCAAAGACGGATCCCTTTTAATTTCAGCAAGACTGCAGGACAATAATCTTTTCCCAGGTACTATAAAAAGCTGGTCTCCAGTGGCTAATGGGGAAGACTAGATTAGGAAAACATAAAATGAATTCACTGCATTTTATTTGCCTATCATTGCCCACTTGGTTTCAGGTAAATCTCATTGCATGTGACACACAACCACAGTGCTGAACAGTAGTACTAGTTCAAAAAGTTTTGAAACTATTATAAAAGGCCTATCAGTTACTTATATAGAGGGTTAATTATATACATACAAAGGGCCAAATGGGCTGGAAAACACTGATCCAAGACTCAAGTATTAGTGGGTAAAATGAGACTACAAGAAAATTTGGGACTAGTATTGATTTACCCACCACTTAGTATTCATTCCTTTCCTATTTATCCATGCTTTATCTATCCTAGGATTTCCTTTCCTGGAAAGGATACTGGATATCCTGCCGTACTACTCCTTCTGAAGTGTTTTTGTTTTCTGTGATCACTAGTAAGACATAGAAATAACAAATAAATAAATACAGAAGCCAGTTATAGTACTTTTCATCCAAGGCTACTTGCAGAATGATATGAAACATTTCCACTCCCATTTCAATATAAGAACCTGAAGAACAAGAAGAGTTTACCAGATTTCATCCAGGCAGCAAGTAAACATCCCAGCACGGGGCACAGCGGACATGTTCGAAATCCCACAGGAAATCTTAATCATTAAACCATATAATCTTTAATTGCATTAAAGACAATTTTTAGATGAGACCTTCCTTATCAACAATCTGATACAGGGATCCATCTATCTATTGCTAATAAATGTCACTTAACAGTATTATTACCTAGCTTTCATAACGTAATCCATGAACAATGTGAGTCTATGAGGTGCATTAATAATAAAGTGACGTTGTTCATGATGTTTAAAAAGCATCCAAAAGCATCCATCCCCTACTCAAAACTGTTGCTGCAAAAGGAACAAATCACAAAGTGTACTTTCAAGTGAAAAAGATACCACTTAAACATGTCAGATTAGTGCAATATCATGCAAGCAGCAGCACAAGAAAGAGAAGTCTTTTGGAAGTTTGAAGTATGTCTTTTAAAGAGAAGATATAAGCCCTACAAAGTCTGAATAAGAAGAATGGAACAAGAGATGGAAAATTTCACTGCATGCTTTATCAGCCAACTGTCATACACTGAATGTTGGCCAGTAACAAAGACACATCTTATTAGGTTACAAGAAGGAAGATGAAGTCGACACTACTGGTAAAGAGTGTAAATTCAGGGTGATGATGAATAGCCTATGCTAAGCATAAGTAATCTGAAATTTTGAAAGGGACGGAGGCAAATGAAGTAAGGAGTCGTATACAAGATACATAAGGCTATTAAAATAACTTTGCAAGTCTTCCTGTCCATTCAAACTTCTTCACTTTCTGCTTCCCACTTGTTGAGGTGCTTCAGAAATAACAAAACAGGAATGAACATTGCTGAAATAATGGTAAATCTTTACTTTGAGGCTTTGCATAAGAAAACTTTCAGTATATTTACCACAGAATGCAAATTAATACAGTAGCATGTCTATGCCAGTGATGGTGACAGCAAGGTTAAGGGAGTTTCATCTCTGCATTACCCAAGTGAGATTTTGCACAGTTTCAGACATGAGTAGTTACGATAATTCCAGGCTCCTCAACTTTTTATGATTACATTATGCTATACAAGATATGTCTTTTTAGAAGAAGAAGAAAAAAAAGAGTATTTTCCAAGAGATCTCAAACCGTGATAAAGTCACTTTCTTCTTGTTTTGAATCCACATAGGGAAATGCCTACAGATAACAGAAAACACAAGCAGTATGCAAAAGTGGGTATCAAAAGTCTATAGATTAACTGCACACTACTGTAGGTATAATAACACAATTTCACTGCTTTGAAAAGTAACAAAGATACAAATGGCCATCAAGAAATGATTAAAAGAGACACAGATGTGAAAATGGAAAATAATAAGTTACAGAATCAATCTGCCTTCCAACTAATTTAAAGTCAGCAGATATATATGTCAGTTAACCAAAGTGGACGCTTAGATGCGTTGCAGATGCAGAGATTCACAAACGTGAATTTGATATTTCTGTATATTTTGCCCATTTGAGTCATCAATGTAGGCAACAACAGAAAATACTACTTGCATCTAAATATTACAACTCCACCATATCAGGAAATCTAGTCATATTGTCTCAGGGATAATATCACAGCTATCTCAACATACCCAAAATAATCAGAACAAGCATCAACATACTGTATAAAAATATCTTTTGTTTTCCACAACATTTCAGATGATATTAAGAAATTGTTAAAAAAAAAAAGGGTGGATTTTTTTTTTGTGTTTTAGTTTGGTATTTTCTATTCTCAACGTGCTTTTTAATTTCTGCCAATTCCTCATCTCACTGTGCACCTTACTCTCTTTCCCTGATGGCAATATATATCATTTTGTTTTTTGATAGTTTGTTTTATATGCCTTTACTCTTGCCTAATACAAGTTCTTGTGTGGAATACTTATGAGTGCAGCATTTGATTACTAAAGTTAATTAAGCTGTTATAATTTTATGTATGTATTTAGCAGAAAGACAGAGATAGCTTCTCTCAAAAAATAGAGAGAAGTCATATTAATCTATTCACTTTCATAGATTTTTTTTTCTAGATTATTTTTTTCTATGAAAAAGGAACCTAAAGTATTTAGTAGTTATCTTTTTTCTTTCTTTCTTTAAATCAAGATTATAAATTAAAAGACATTTGTCAGCAGCTAAGAAATATAAACAAATCTCAGAAGAAAGAAATCATCAAATCATCTCTAACTTCTAAGTCACACTATTTCCATTGGACTATTGTCAATAAATACATTTTACATATAAACTAAAATAGCAATAAGCATTTTAGACTTGAGTTACTACTATATGAGCTATTTATTGGATTGAAAATGTTGCTGTTAATGATTATGCCTCCAGTAAAAGATATCTTTTGTCTGTTTTTCAGAATTATTGCCCATTTCAACACAAGCCCATAAAAACTTTGGATAGTAGTTCACCTTTGAACCCTTCATTTTTAAATAACCTGACCATTGTTCAAAATATTCCCTACTTATGCAGGGGTACTGGACTGGATGATCTCCATTTCAGTCTCAATTTTTCTGTAATTATGTAAATATACTACAGTTCATATGGCTAGCACAACAGCCTATGTCAGTAGAAAGTAATTTAACTGAGGTAAAGTTTTTTTTTTTTTTTTTAACAAAACAAAACAAAAACTACAGCTTTTTAAAATTTCAGATGCTATACTACCTTATACACAAAATACTTTGCTTTGCTGGGAAGTATGCCACTATTGTCACTGGAATCTATTCTCTCTTGACTTACCTGACTTATTCTGTGATGCCTTCAATTATTTTGGTGGAGCTTGCCTTGTCTTTCTGGCCGTTATAGAAAACAGAAGGCACAAAAGATAACTGATGTTTCTCCATCTGTTTCTTTAATGAATGCCCTCTGCTACAAAGGACTAGTGTGTGGACAAGAAAGCAGGACTCACTTATCAAACCATATACCCAGTGCCACCAGAGATCCAAGCTGTGTTTTGATAAGGATTTCCTGGATGATATGACAAAATTCTGCCTGAATCTCAGAGGTATCTTGGGCATCTGGCAAAAGCACTTCATCCAGATCATGAAAACAAATCACTTTTAATTATTTGTTTCACCCCCATGTCCTTGCTTCTCTCCTCTTGTTGCTCCTCACCCAAAAAAAAACCCTCTAACTGAAAAAAAAACTCTGACATTTGAAAACATGATGCTATATTATCTCATAGAGACCCACACGACAAGATTAAATACCAGAAGACAAATACCAAAATCAAAATCTAAGTTGTATGTAAACATAAAACAACCTTCAATTTGCAATCAGAAAAATCCGTACGTGATTACTATGTGCAAAGCTCAGGAATTATTAGTCCACTTTTAAATTCTTTTAAGTAAGCACAGCTGTACAGAATCATGAAATGTTTTCAAATACAGAGAAACGAACTGCTAACAGCATTTTTGTTCTGGTCATATATTTTTATTACAGATAAATCCTCCTATCTTTAAACATATCCCAAAGAAAGATAAGTCTGCACATTACCTTTCTTTAATCACTTCTAACTACAACGAATTTCAATGTCTAATTGAAAGGCAGTGGTCATCTTTAAAATCTACATTGGCCTACAAGTGCTTTCTATGCAAAGACTGTGATTTTGTAGGATGCTGATAAGGGCGGTCAGCTTCCCCCAGCCTCACACTCTGAGGCAAGTCTCAACTAGAATCCTGCCCCAAATCTCGTATCTCTCTTTCAGCAGCATACCTGCCACAGCAGAGAGCCAGCTCCTTGCTCTCTTTATATTTCCAGTAAAAGAGCTCCAGCCAAGAGACTCCCAGGCATTCTGGCATAGATACACTCATTAAGAAAATAATTGATAAGAATATTCGCATGCAAGTTGAATGAATCAATTCATCCTACTTCACTCAGAATAACACAATTGTTCAGGTGCCACATGTATGATCTTCTGTTTGGCATCATCTGTTATAAGCCACTGCCAGAGGCGGAACATTGAACAAGATAAATCAATGAACATTCCCATGTGCCAAACCAAGAAATTGTCAATAGTGTGAAGCATGTCTCAGTTTAAATGCCTGGAGCATCTTCCATATGTCTTAGTAAGGAGTGGGCCTCTCTGACTGGATTACTCCTGATCTGCTAGGAAGGAAGCAATAAATTTCCTGGAGAGTTATCACTCTGGAGAAAGTAAGAGGGAAGAGAAAAGGCTGTCTAGACTACAAAGCTCTTTGGCATAAAGGTCAAACTGTGGATGAGTATTACTCTTCAAGGAGATAAGATGAAGAGAGCTTGACAATGGCACTGTAACAAAACAAAATACACCACAACATAAAAGCAAACAGGCAAACTGATGAAAGAACAGAGATGAAAAGAAATCTGTGGCATAATAATTAGATAATTTTGTGGTGCTTTGCTTTACAGACTGAAGTTTCTGGATGTGCAATAGCTTCTTTGGAAAAAAACATTTTCTGAATAGGTTTTATAGCTTATTTCTTTGGATACAGATTGCTCTCTAACAACTTGTAAAACCACAAGAATGAGGATAATTGTAATTCTCATACTGTGGTATTATTGTCTCTGCTCTTCCTGAATAAGGAGCAACAAAATGAACCTAGCATCTGAAAAGGAAACAGAAGAAAGCCTGTTCTGTTTTTGTGAAGAAAACATAAATCCCGCCCCACTGATGACAAAAATATCTCACAGTGAGGAAGGATTGATGATTCGTTATGATGCATCATGGAACCAGTTGTCTGAACTCCTTCTGAAATCAGCAGATATAGGAATCAGGAAAAAAAAAAAAAAAAAGGGGGGGAAAAAAAGAAATGAAAGAATATGTGGGTTGTTCTCTCTGGTATATTTCTGCTACCATTTGTATAAGGTACAAATGATCTTTGCTATAATCTATGTTGAAATAAAGTCATTGCACAATTATACTTTGGTGTCAACAAGCTTTCACCAAGCCTTCACCCAGCATTTCAGAACAACTCCCTTAATTGGGAAGATCTACTTTCATTGAGCGTCTGAAAGTGATATCCAAAACATTAGACTTTCCTAAAGATACTACACTCAATGCTTTAGCAAGCGCAGATGAATTAATTTATCCTGAGCCCACTGCTGTGGGTTACATTGTAGGTCTCTGTGTGACATGCTGTTCTGTGAAGTTCGGGAGCTTATATTATTTCTCCCACCTGGAGCAAAACAACTTATTCCTGTACGTTAAATCTAAAACACTGAGTGACAGGCTGCTATCTACCAGCCTGTTACATTCTTCCATGTTCAATTTAAGCAATTTAAATTGCTCTATTTTTATTATGTAATACTAATATTATACTAAAGGTGTTGCTCACTCTGCAACAATTGTATGTGTCATAATTGTATTGAGTGGTAGATGTGCCGAGGAGATGATAGAGAAAAGCAGGTAGGCATTAAACTCATCTGCAAACTTTCCTTCAGTGGTGCCACTAATTTGGTTGTATTCTTATTTGACTAAACACCACTTTACAAAGCTTACAGTACTATTTTAGGGGAAAAACAAAGTGTTTTTTGTGTTAGGAAAAGTGTTTTGTGTGTTAGGAAAAACAAAGTGTTTTTATATGTTAGGAAATACGTAAACAGTATGTTATACGGTATAATACAGGAAATGTATGTATGAATAAGTGAAAGTTTTAGGAAGTCACATTGACCAAATCCAATATATCATATTATATTTTATACCCTTTATACACATAAGCTATTTAGTAAGCCCTGTACCATAAGATAAGTGAAAGCACCTTATGTGCAGTTTTCCTCTGTTCTCCAGACTGTAACTATTGTGCAAAGGAGGATGATAATGTATTAAGAAATATTAAAGGATGTCAGCAGGCTTTTTAAAGCTGTCACCTAAAGGCAAATGCCTCTTGTTCAGAGTCCTGGAGGGATGGGCATTTTGCCAAGCTATATCACTCCACTTTCAGTCTCCCTCCTTGTGCTGCTCTGTATCAATCTCTGGGCCAAAATTGTTTCCTCCCAGTCAGCCTTAGTTTTCACTTAGAAAGCTTTTTGGGAGATAGGAGGCAGGTAGTTTTATGTTCTATTGTTAAGATGCTATGTTTTTGTTATCACCTTCTCAAGGACACTTTCTGAAGGAGTCTGCTTCAGACAGCCACAGTTAGCAGATCAAGGTAGTGTCTGCATCTCAGAGTCAATTCAAAATCTCACATACGGTGTCAATTTTTATCCATTAAAAGATAATCTGTCATTTGAATAAAAATGTTCTAAGCCATTAAGAATGTTAAATTGGCTTTAGGCTGCCTGTCTTGCAGTTTTCCTTCTTTTACCTCCTCAAGATCTATATGTTCTAAATGCAATTCTGAGTCTGTAAAGTCTGTAAAATTAAATTTCATTTTTAAAATTACTCCAGAGTGAAACCTGAATCAGACGAGTCTTTCCTGCAGAGAATGGTGGCTTGTTCTGATTGACCAGTATTTAGTGATGGATGCTTATCAAATAACATATCCAAATACAACTTATCCAAATCAGTGAAAAACACACCAATTTGAAAAAAATATATATATATCTTATGGGATGGAATTCGTTCCAGCAGAGATGGGTGGAATAATGTTGATGCCTTAAGTAAAAACAACTTACATCTAGACATCATTCTCACAGCCAGAGATTTCTACTGTTTAAAGAAATGTAATAGATTGTCAGTCAGAAAACAGTCTTCATTTGCCAATCAAGATGTGCTACAAGGTGCTTTTAAGAACAAAGTAAGACTTAACATTAGGCTGAGAATTTTACCTAAATTTCACTTTTTGAAACAGTTGTCATAGTACGACCTCAAACAGCTGCAAACAATTTTCTTTCATCTATATCTATAAAAAAAAATTGCTTAGTATTCTACGGACTTCAGAACAACAAAATTGTTATGCTTTTGCTTAAAGTCAATTGTCTGAAGACAATGCAGTCTGGAAAAGTAAAGCTGGGATATCCAGAAATGTCTGAGGAACTTTCAACACAGGATTTAACTTCCTCAAGTTCTGAAAATTAGTGACCTAAAAAAAATATGGCGCCCTCGCAAAAGATCCAACATATCTGTTTTCTAGCCTGGACTAATTCTGAAGTTCTATAAAATAACTGGGTTCTTTTGTTCTACTTAATAATTGAAAGCTTCATTGTTATACAGATTCAGACAGATAGATAGGAAGTCTGTTTATATTCTAAGAAAGCTGGCAAGGTTGGATTTGAAAGCTATTTCTTGTATAGCAGCTTAGTGATTAAAGCATTCATCCAGAAAATGAATGATCTTAGTTACAAGGTCTATACAGCCTTTGGAGGTTATCAATTATAGCTATCACATTCTCCAAAAAGTGCACTAAACAGAGCAAGCCATAAGATGGTATCTTGAATGTAAGAATTCTCTGTTCCTTGTTGAAGGCCAGTGTATAAAGAAAAGGAGTTGACAAGCCAAGTAGGACAGCCAGGAGGTTCTTACTTCCTGGCTCCAATGGCTCAAATACTTCCTATAAGTTGAAATACTTCCTATAAATTGAATACAATTATTTTAGAGAAATCTGAGTTGCAGCTGTCCAAAGACAAAAAAAAAAAAAAAAAAAAAAAAAAAAAAAAAAAAAAAAAAAAGTCAGAGCAGCCACTCTAGGTGTTAAACTATCGCTACCCACACTGCAGGTTTTCAAAGGCATCTCCCTTCCCCACTTAGTATGAAAGGAATTTAAGAAGCCACTTTGGCAGCTGCAACTACCTTTTGATTATCCTGACATCTGAAACAGATGCCTAAAACTTTGATCTGTGACAGAATTTAACATTAAGCATGAAAAAGACTATATTATGTTTTGCCCTAAGTCTAAAAGCATAATATGAAAGATGGGAGGCTGAAATACTGAAAATGCCTAAAACATTGTGAGCAAAATTTCCCAGACATCTGAGTTTTTGCCATGATATATATGAAGTGCAGAGTTAATTGACTCCACGCCCCTCTCTTGCCACAGTCCATTTCTGTATTGCGAATCAAGTGCCTAAATCCCATGAAGTGTCTGGGCCTATACGGGTGTTCAGAGCACACTAAATATACATGAATTCAGCACAAACCACAGCAGTCCAGCCATTTCCACAAAAAAACATGGCAAGAAACTGCCAAAACCACGGCTAAGGTAACTCTAGACTTCAGTGGCAGCATGTAGCTCATTATATGACAGCCTAATGATGATTAGTCTCCATATTTGGAGGTGGGACATTTAAGGATAAGAGACAAAGAAGGGGTGGAGAATATGTCTGTAGCCCAGGCAGGCAGGGGATTTGATTTCCAATGCAGAGCAGGTAATCATATGACTTTGCCACGAAAAGAAAATAAATTTTCTTTTTCTCACTGACAGAGGGTGTGCCTTCATAACTATAACTGTGTGTGCATTTTTTCTTACTCGCTCTTGCTTCATAAATCTTACATTCTTGGCTCTTCAGTGCAAGGAGGACATAGAAAAACATGAGGAAATATGAAGAGGAGCAGAAAAAAATGTTATTGAGTGAGGAGAATAAGAAAAATGAACCAAGAGTGAAAAGCTTAAATTTATAATCCAGAAAAGAAGAAAAATCGTGATTGCAGTCTATAAATAAATTCAAGCTAACAATATAAGAAACAGAAAAAGGATGTATGAACAGAGGGAGGAGGAATAATAGCCTGTGCGTATGAAAAGAAAAATTTGGGCGGAATATTAAAAAATAACATTCCCAATAACATGAACAGTTGGGTAAAGAAAAACTTTCCTTGAAAAAAAGGACCTGGACAAAAACACTATACAAATACAACAAAAATTAGCAAAAGTACCAATGAACCATTAACTAAAAGATCAAAGCAAATAAAACTGGTCCTTAAAGACTGACCATAATTAATTATGTATTTTGTGATAAAAAACTAATGCTTATATGGTGCTAAGGTTAAAAAAATCAGTATTAATCAGCAACAAAATATAGAAAGAATTCACAGAATCACAGAATCACAGAATATTCAAGGTTGGAAGGGACCTCTAGAGATCATGTAGTCCAACCTTCCCACTCAAGCAGGCACACCTAGAGCATGTGGCACAGGGCGGCATCCAGGTGGGTTTTGTAGCACCTTAAACTAGGTCACATTTTATGTGATGAAAATGTATGCAAAAAACAGATAATTAAGATATATTAACAGGTAAAAGATGTGTTTAAAATGCTATATAAGATATAAAATTGAAAAAAATATATATATTGCTCACTAATTACATCCATACCGCATGTGAACTTCTATGTGTCAAAACTAAACAAAAAGGATATAGTGCAATCAGTAACTCCCAATTACTGTTTATTTTTTTCCCATTATCACAAAATTGCTGCAGAGAATGAGTCTAAAGCGTACGCAATTAAGTAATAAAATAATGTTGATACTCTATTATAAGAAGCAACTCTAATTAAAAGAGTAGACACACTAAGTTTGTACATTTATCTATATAAAAATAAACGTCAGGCATGTATGTAGATAGACATGCTGAAGCACATAAACTGAAGTGACCTTGATAAGAAATTCAACACTGAATAATCAAATGCTAGTAATCAATAGCTAAGTATTTATTATTAGGTTACACTTTAGTAAAACAGCGAAACTGGAGGTGTGATATGGCGTGACATCTTATAGGTGAAGTCAGGAAGCCCAGATAAACAGTTGGTGAGTAGTATTGGAAAATGTCTAAATGGCAGAGCTCAGAGCTTGTTCTCAGTGGCGGTTGTTCTCAGTGGTGCAAAGTCTAGATGAAGGCCTGTAGCTAGTGGTGCTTCCCAGGGGTCTATACTGGGTCCAGTGATTCATCAGTGACCTGGATGGACAGATTGCCCTCTTGGAAAGTTTGTGGATACAGAACTGGGAGGAGTACCTGATACCAGAGGGCTGTACTGCCAGACTGGAGCATGCATCATGTGAGGAAAAGCTGAGAGAGCTGTATCTGTTCACTTTAAGAAGACTAAGAGGGATTCTTATCAGTATGTATATGTATCCGAAAGGAGGGTTTAAGTAATTATAAATAGGACGAGACCAGACTCTTCTCAGTGGTGCCCAGAGATAGGACAAGAGGCAAAAGGCACAAACTACATCACAGGAGTTCTGTCTACATCAAAGAAAAAAACTTTCTTACTCTGAGGGTGATTGAGAATGGAAGAGATTGCTCAGAGAGGCTGCGGAGTCTCCGTTCTTAGAAATATGCAAAAACTGCCTGGATAGGGTCCTGG
>JAVCKT010007324.1:21397-31956 GCA_032273925.1 Rhynchotus rufescens
CTGTAGCTTGTTTGAACAGGAAGGCTGGATTAAATGATGTTCAGAGACCCATTCCAACCTCAAGTATTATGCGAGTCTGTGGATTTGATTTTTGTGAATCTCAGACATGGATATGTTTTCTCATTTAATTTATCATGTAAGTCTAAGCTTGAAACAGAATGGAATCATTGAACAGCATGATTGTATTTTGATTTACAAATAGCTTTTACTCTATTCCATTCTGCAAAATGAATTTCAAAAGTAAAACAGTATTTTAGACATACTCTAATGAGAAAAAGTTCCATGTTCTGTACAATTTATCTTTTAAGCCCTAAAATGATAATTACCTTTAAATTATTCTCCAATTCTATTGCATTAACATAATTGTGTGTCAACTAACAAGATGTACTTATTAAATGGAGTATTTCTAGGCCATTTCCACATGTAATAATATGCTATTGTTAAATTTATTGTACACCTAACAATACTTTGCTTAGTGATTCACTCTTACTGAAAATGGTGCCATTAAAAATAGCAACTATACTATTTCCTGTTGACCACAATGAACTCTATCCTGCTCTATAAAGAACATAAAAATTTTCATCATGAGATTGTACATCTCTAATGATTTTAGTTTCATAGACTTTAAAACAAAGCCAGAGCCAGAACTAGTTTTCTTAAAACTGTGCACAATTCTTTAAAATAGAAAAGACAGTGTCTTTATAATATGTGCAATGAAAGCAAAAACAAAGTTTTGCTTTAATTTTATGACAGATTAGCAATTTACAAAGTCAACTGTAGAATCAGTTGGATGAATTCACTGCAAAATCAGTTCCAGGAATTTCTCCTTCCTCCCATAAACATACTAAAAGTTCACAATGACGTCATCTTTTCTTTCCCAATTGGATCTTCAAAGTGAGAATTCAATCAATTATCCTAATGTAATGTGTTAAATTGTTTACCTCTGTTAAAGTGAGAAAAAAAAAAAAAGTCTTGTAAAATCTTGGTCCAATGGGATCAAGTTTTTGTACAAAATTATTGAAGGGGGCTAATGAAGGAAAGTTTTGTCGTATTACAATCCTTCTCCATCTCAGTGCAGAATTGATCCCCACAGTATAAATGTTTCTGAAAGCTAAAATGCACATATGGACTGTTTGGCTTCTGATGAAACACCATCAATCTAAAAGGCTTTGTGAATGTTGAATGGTCTGCTACCACATGATAACTTGTGAAACAACAGCCTCGGGTAGCTTTACCTAAAAGGCAATGACTCCAGAAGTCTGCAGGCTAAGCATACTTCACGGTTTACACACTTTTTCCTCTAAGAGTAAAAGCAGATATTTCTGATGTGACAGTCTGAGAATTGTTGAGCTCTTATTTTCAAATCAATACCGATTATGTTCAGGAAAGTTTTAGAAAGTTTTCACTTTTATTTTTAAGTAGGGCTTCTCACAGAAACCTGAGTACATTTATTTTTCATGGATAAGTTTGTCCACTTTATGGTTTTCTAGAAAAAATGAACGAACCAACCAACAAACAAGAAAAAAATACAACAAATAAAGAAAATATCCCTCAAAAAGAACTGTAGTTCTAGATTTTCCTTGACAATTCTTGAGTAATCACTATTAATTCCCAGGAATTGTTATATTCTTTGAGTCAAATATTCAATCAGAATGAATATTCAACAGAATATTCAACCAGAAAATTAAATCTCCCACTAACAATCAAAGGGCATGCACAATTTATGGACGAGTGACTGTTGTAATTAAAAGAAAAATAGGAAATAGAAAATGCCTTAAGTCTGAAAATAGCTACTGAGCACTTGCGCTAGCTACTTTACTAATCTATCTGCTTTAAGAATGTCAATAGTGCTGCAGATAGACCTGCAGAACAAACATTAGAATGGTTAGGTCTCCAGAAATCAGGGAGGGAAAAAGAATGCTTATTAAGATTCCTGTCTTCAAGGACATGTTTTTTCCTCTTGGTTTGTTCCGTACAGTATTTTTCTTCTGTAGCAAGTTGAATCTAGTTTTAGAAGTCCCAAGAGATGAAGCTACCATAACTTCTCTTAAAAAGCTACTGCAGAACCAAAAAGGGAGAGAGGAATTTTATCATCTTTGATATTTTATTCTAGCACTCTTACAGTAATTCACCAAATTCAAATCAATAACGGATAGGAAAAACAAAATCTCTTTCAGGTATTTGTATCATGTTTCCCACTGGTTAAAAGAGCATTGGATTGAAAAAGAATTTATGGATCACTGCCTATAGTCTACAGCTGTTACTCCATGTAACTTATATTATGAACTAAATATGTACTATTGTAAAAGCAGTTAGTTTTTTTATTATGCTATTTCTGATGGGAAACTTTTAACAAACACTAAAATCAGTCATGGATGGAAATTTTCTGATTTCCATCTTCAAATAATTAATGGATCCTTTACATCCAATTTCTTCTCTTAGTATATTTACTTTTACCTTTAAAATTTTCTGTCTGCCTATATTTACCTTTTTAATATATTTATAGAAAACAATGATATTCCTCTCAGTTTTGTTTCTTTGACTTCTTGGTATCTTCCACTAGGGTAGGTTTTCATCCATCTGATTCTTTTAGGAGGCTTTCCTTCTCCATTTATATTTTAAATTAACCTTCAGAATCAGTGTTTGGACTGAGTATGCTTTCTTCATGTCTGCTTCATATTGGTGTTTCAGTCATCTAATACATGCAACTCTTTCTTTTTTTTCATCTGCTGATTATCTCCCAGTTTATTGTACAAATTCTTAATAGTGCCTAAATCATTCCCTATCTATTGCCAACAAATTTAATTTCATGCTTTCATTTTTATTATTTCAGAAATCTTTTAGTTCTCTCCTTTTCATAAGGCCATTTTTCTTTGAATTGACAAAACTCTACCAAGTATGTGCCATCAACAAATATCAGCAAGGTGCTCCTACCTTTTGGACTACAACCATTAAAAAAATATTGATAAGAATCCTTGCAAACCAATTCTTAATGATCTCCAGCAGCAACCCTTTAACACTGCAGTATATCTTATCTTTTTCAATATCAGATGTGGTTTTCTCCCCTTCAGTCATTTCCTCACAACACATTAAAATTCTTGTAGTAATCCTATTTTTAATTTACTGTTTGGCACCATATCAAATATTTTACTGAATTCCAAAGAGATGAGCTCTGCTGAATGTCATTTGCCTAGAAAATTATCTAGCAAAGAAATATTGCCGTTAAAAACATGTTATATTTCGTCCCATTCTTAATTGCCTTCATATATTTAATTATTATTACTATTGAAATTTGTTTTAAAACTTTGCATACTATTAAGGCCAGATGAAGCAACTCTCCCAAATCATTTATGTCTCTATCTACAATTTTAAATGAAAGATTTACTGTTGTTCTGCTACTACAGGGTATCAGCTGGGACAGCCTTGTTAAGCCTAAGTTGATCATCAGGCCAGTATAATCAAATATGGTTCTTCAAAGCTATAAATTGAAGAAAATCTAATCTCCTCAGTTTTAAGCACTGTTTTTTTGGTTTTGTTTTGTTTTCCTTCCTTTTACTTACCTCTAACGTATTGAATCACACTTGCTCTAAAGCATGGAATTACATTTTCATGGCTTTATTTTCATTATTTTATGTCTCTGTAACCCCTGTCTTTAATGAAAGTTTGGACAAACTATTCGTTTGTTAAGAATTTGGACCAAAAGAATCTGTTTTTAATGTTTAGCACAGTACCTGTAATCCTAACATCAGAGTACTTTTTTTTTTTTTTTATTGATTCAGTTTCACATGGCTAAAAAAATCTGTTTTTTTGCTTTTTGTATGATGAAGCTTGACTTGGTATTTGTGAATTCTCACATTGCTCATGTGTCCTGAATTCTAGTTTTCATATTGATCAGTTTCAAACAAACAAACAAACAAACAAAGGCATGCAGAAAAAAATACTTCCTTTTAGTTATCTGCTTATATACTGTTGGCTTAGGTATCTTTTATTTGTATGGATTGTGTAAATACTGAGCATTTTTGATGTTCAAATTCTGAAACTACTATACTTAGCTTAAATAGATAGCCCACATAATTACTAATATCTCCTAAAATAAAGAACTTTTGTTACAGATTCTATGTGTTCTTTATCTATTTCAGATTGAATTATTTTAGAAATATTGATATAAAAGGTTGTTTTTAATCAATAGGTCTTATATAATGATTTATTCATATGCAACAAAATGTATTCTTTCGTTGGTAGATTGATTATGTGGTCAAGAATATTATAATATACAGCACATGTCCTCTAGTTTTTATAAGGCTACATCAAATCTCCCAGGGGACAGTTATTCCAGTTAGTAATACTAGCATCATTACAAGGAACAAATTCTATATATGACACCGGAGATCTACAGCGAATTCTCAAATTATCCCTTATAATCTTTTTCCATATTTCTGCCACATACTTTTTTAACCTTTTTTAACCTTTCAACATAAACAATCCCATTTTACTGTATATTCATTTCAATCTTTTTTCACCAACCAGTTTTCCTAGTCTTTGGATAACGTTTCTCTCCTAAGTATATTTGCATCTCCTGCCAACTTTTGTTATCTATGAATTTCATTAACTTGCTGTTTACTTCTTTGAAATCATTAATTAAGATATTAAATCAGACATTAGCCTGCATTTCTTAGCTTTAACATTTTTAGCTTTAACCTTGCAGAATCTTATCGTATATCATGTATCCATCCATGTATCTTATGACTTTCCATCTGTGTACGCAAATAAAAATTGTGAAGAATTTTGTCATCTCATGACTCAATTACTTTATCATCTTTTTCTCTGGCTTTAATGCTGTGATCTTGGTTCTATTTATAACAGTGTTTCAAAGATCTTTGCTTTTATTCAGTTGCTCAGTGACATCCATTTCACTAGATGCTACTTGTTGCCCTTCCTTCACTATTCAATCAAATGTAAGTTTCCACTGTCAAGATCATTTCTCGCTCCTCAGTATCAAAGACTGACTGACTTCTGCCACTGCTCATGACCCAAGACCCCATCCACTATCTGTTTTTAAAAATACTTACGGATTTTCTCCTATTTTGATTTTCAAACTTAAAAAATATTTCCCTGTAAACATCTGTAGAACTACATTATTTTTCTCATGTCCTTTGGTAAATTTTTTCATGATTTTCAAGTCAATCAAAAAATCTGATTACTGTTAGACTGCTAACACAATGCTGATCACACTCAGCAGTCTTGCCTCACCTCTGATGAGACAGTTTTATTAAACCCACCTAACTTTATTCCTCTCTGGGGAATAAGAACTATTATTTTTTGTTTTCTGATGTGTTTCATTTTGTTTTGTTTTTCTTTTTCTTCTTCCATCATCAGGGAAGACTTGCCAAGACACTATGTCTAGTCTCTCACTTCTAGATACATTTAAATCACGGAAGATTATCATATGACTTAGCATGCTAATCACAGAGTACAAACAGCAAATACTGGAGGCAATGCTCATAGGAGAACACCTTGTAAGTGCTCTTCAAACTGATATCCTTCAGGATATCAGAGGTTTCAAAATGATTGGCAGCAAAACACAACTGTAAAGCAGATGTTTTCAATTTGGAACCCCTCACCAACTCATAACCAGTGAAATTGTTTGTAGATAATTCACCAGCCAAAATGGATTTATCTTCACTGTGTAAAATTTCTCCTTGAAGATATATTTTGCTATAGCATTTCTGTAAACAGTAGAGGTTCTACTGACAGTTTGTGAGTATGAGGTGAAACAATAGAAAGAAAGTATACCTTGATTCAACATGACAAATGATAAGGATCACTGTCATTGATTACTAGGATCCAAGACCTGCAGAATATTTTATATTTAGGATAAACATGGTGAATCTGTATAACTTTTGCAAGAATAATCAGCAAAATTGGTATTTACTACCAAATAATGCTGGCAAATTTTGCTTGGTTCTAATTCAGAGAAAATAACGAGTTTAAAATAGCACTGAGCATTTTCAGGAACAGTGAGATTTCCTATTGATGATGAGACAAAAGGAAGATATTCTGTGTCATTCTGCCATGTTATCTGTCAGTAGGTCACAACTGTTCCCCTTCCATGATGGGGAAGTCAATTCTCCTTCTCCTGTTACTATACGCCTTTTCTCCCTTCATTTTATTATTTTAAGAAGACAGGCTATTTTTACCTGCTGTTGTGTGTAGTGGACTATACATACAGGTGTAAAAGAGAATCCAGTAATCCAGCAGTCAACATATCTGTCATTTCTTCCTCTCTTTTTATCTCGATCTCCCGATTTGCTCAATAAAGTGTTTCAAAATAAAGAAATAAAGCTTACTGAAATCACTAGGAAAAGCAAAAAAAAAAAAAAAAAGTAAGAAAGAGTGGGGGGCCTTGCTAAAGAAGAACTTACAAACCTTTTTTTTCTCTAAATGTAACTCTGAGTCAAGAAGAAATATGAAAATATACTGTTCATAAGAGAGTAAAATGACATAAGTGATAAAAAGCTTTTTACTTTACTGGATTTTACTTTTTTTTTCCAATATTCTACCTTTGTATTTAATTTTGTTTCAGAAAATAAACAGAAGAATATGAGAGAAGAAAAGAAAGAGCAGTTATTGCTTTTGTGACAAAATCACCTTTCTGATTCTTTCATTACCCACTACATAGTAATACATTGTTCTGTGTCAACTGAAATACAGAGGTGCAGCTACAGATTAAAGGTTGAGAAGCTTTTTACTGTATATTATTTGACTCTTTGCTTCAAACTGTCCCTTCATATCATTTTACCAAAGATTTTGGTATTTAAACAGACAGATTTTTTCCTTCGCTGTGCACACAGGGATTGCAACTGCTTCAAGATGGATTATATTCTGCATTCTTGCAGTCTATAGAATTTTACAGCTGTCAAAATTGTTCTAGAAAGGTAGAAAGCTAGAATTTCTACTTGAAACATGAAAAGATTTATTAAGCCAAGAAAGCTCCATGATACTTGGAAGGACATATGCTGCAGAGGCCGAATGATGGGTAAGTATGCAGTGGAAAGTTCTGATGAAAAGACAGGGATGTAGGAGGATTTTGACAGTTGGAAGAGAGGGAAAAGATGCCAGCTCCTCTTTCCTACTCCTTCTGCAGCCTCAAAGCATGGATGGAAACACTGAAAAAGCTATTTCCCAATAAATGCTGTTTATCTCTGACACACATTATGGATAGAAATGTTCTGAAAGACCCACAGACTTTTCTCCAAGTGTGTCCTTGCACTCTCCACATTTAGGAAATCAGACTGGAAGTGTCCAGGATCAAATAAGAATTGCCTGGCCTTTGTAAAATCAAAAGACATAGCTGTATAGATTCAAAATTTAAGGAAGTCTGCAGCAATCTGGACAGATATCTGCCTCCGCTTCCCAATAACAACTCACAGGCCTTGAAAGGAAAATGAATGACAGCAGCCCAAACTGTGGGCTTTTAGTAAGTACTCTGAACACGTTCCGAATAAAAAAATAAAAGACAGAAAGACAAAAAAGGACAAAAAGGAAAGAAAACGAATCTTCCACAACATTAGAATAACGAGTCTTGTTAGTGTATCTCTATTAAACTGACATAAACATTGAGTATTCTTTTAGCCTGAAGAAATGTATTTAAAATTCCTCCTTCTCAGTCCCCAGACAATTGATGCTGCCAATTATAGGACTATTTTTTTAACATCAAATGATGGCATTAACATCCCTACTAGAAAAGCAGAATGAATCAGAGCTTACAGGAGCTACTAGAAAGCTGTCAGAGCAACTAAGCCTCCAACCTCTATGCTGGCCCATAGCCCTGCTATCACAAAATGCAGAGTCAAAACATTATTTCATTCAAAGTTTGCTCCAATCAAGTGATGCCTAATCCACTTTTGCTGTATCCTGGAAGACATTGTTTCAAACAATAGTGCTTGGAAAGTGAAGAAACATATTCACATTATTTTCTTTTCAAACAGGAGAAGATTGTTTTCAAGACTCTAAAATATTCTGAATGAGAGGCGCATGCTCATTTGAATAATCTTGCTGATGTTTGCTTGGCGTATCTGAGATGAGATTTTCTAAAGCTCTTGTTTGCTTGTTAGTCTCTTACATTTCTGTTCCATTCTTTATTAACTACTACAACCTTCCAAATCTCTTCATTTTATACTGACTTTACAAATTTTCCTTGCTGCAAAAGTTGAATTTATACTTGATGACAGAAAATATAGACAGAAAGTAGGCTAACTAGAGGTTTAATGAGGGCAGGTAGATCCTGAACAAATCTAAAGCTTAGTGTTTTTAAGTGAGATTTAATTGATTTTATTAAAATGTCAAAGCATTTGTTAATTTTTTGTGTGTGTGTTTACAATGAGCTTAACCACATCTCAGAAACTCCCCAAACAATTGCCTGATGAGTTAGAAGAACAGAAGGGCACTCAAAGCATCCAGCAAAAGGATCTGACCACAGACTAGGACTCTTAGTCTAAAACATACCAAGCTGATGTATTTTAAGAGAATATTATTAATGTGTTCATTATTATTAAAAAACTAAATACTTCTCCGGGAAGATGCAAAAAAGAAAGAAAGAGAAAAAAAAAAGGTATAACTCAGTAGACATAAATCGCCCATCCCATCACCAAAATAAAGGGGTGTGATCTCATCTTCTCTTATTTTTTTATTTTCTTTACACTTTTCACCTTTTTCAAGGAAAGAGCTGAACTACATGGTTAGTCTATTTATAATCTATCTATGAAGGTGTCAAGCTGGATACACAGGAACTATAACATGGTTCACAAGGTAACCTGCATCATCTGGAAAGAACAGGCCCATATGCTGGAGCTCCACACACCTCAGCCCAGTATCGGGTGGGCTGAACAGGATGGGCCCTTTAGCAGAAAGGCATAGCAATTACTTAGATGAGTATAAAATGCTAAATTCTGTTGGGTGCTCTGCATAAGATCACTTAAAAAAAAAAAAAGGAAAAAAAAGATATTTGTGTTCAAAACAATACAGTTCATATAATGTCTTTATTATCTGGGTAGTCATTTTGACAGAGTAAATTAAAAAGTTGTCCACACAGCCGTAAGCAGTCAATACAAACGTTATGGGTGAAGGATGAAGTACTGCTACTCTGTGATATATAAAGCAGGAATGTAAAAGGCATTGCTAGTGGTAACTTGTACCATTAGTCATCCAATATTTGAGTGAATTGTCATGCAGAAGAAGAGCATCAAAATGCAATATTTACCACAAGCGCTAACCAAGCTCTGTTCTTGACATTTACTTTCAGAGAAGTGTTATTTTAAGAACATTAAAAATTTCTTGAAAGACAGATTTTAGCTCATTCAACAAATTATTCGCAGCATTTTTAGAAGGTAGAGATTTTGAGTAACTTCTCGAGTTAACAATTTCTCATGCTTAGCCTATAATTTTATTTGCCTTCTGCTTCTGGCAGCCTATCCCTCAGCAAAAAAAAAGAAGAAAAAAAGGGCTGCCCCATTATACTGGTTTGGCATCTTCATACTTGCTTTGGTGCATAAGCACAGTAAGCTGCCCTGACTAATCCGCAACAGTTCAGCTTCTTCCCCTGCCTCATCAACACCAAGGCACAAAAATGGTATGTGTAATTAAGGGCCTATTCAAGCTTGAGGACCTTCCATTGCTTCTAATGGCTTTCTAGTGCTTTTAGATGATGGTATCTCATATCTTCAAATGCATAGGTGCTTCAAATACTGAGGTGCATAGGTGTTTTAGTAAAGACCCATCAGATATATCCCATGACTGTAATCAGAGCTGAAGAAGTGCTACGATTTAACATTATTTGACCTACAGTAACCCACATCAGTACCACTTTTTAAATGCACATGCAAACAAAAAGCTATGACTGTCAGGAGGGAATGATCTGGGTTGAAGAGGTAAAGGCTCTGCTGTCTATCACCACGAAGCAGCTAGAGCATGGATCTGTTGATGTAACTATATACACTCTCATTCTCTATCACTCTATTCTGTATCACTCTCATTTAACAGTATGGTCTGGTTCAGGGCAGCCTCACTGTTGTCTCATGTTGATAGAAACTGGTTTGAGAGCACCAACGTGTGTTGTTATGCTGGCAGATCTAAAAGCCTGCGAGACTCTGGAAAGTGGCAAAGAGTAGCATAAAGAGACATCTGCAGCCACAGCTTTCAGAATATAGCTACTAAAGACAGGGAAAACAGGACTGGCTTTGCAAGCTCAACATCTTGCAATGAAGATGACACTAGAACTTGTGTGGTAGCATGATAAAAAATTCCTGGGCGATTTTGCCCTTCCACAGATCTGGGAAATGAACAGATCCCATTTGTCATGACTAATAGCAATTATAAAGAGATATGATAGACTAAGAGATGATAAAATCAAGCAAATAATAATCTACTCTCTAATATTTGCAGCTTGTGAGATGTACAAGGAAAAGGTCAGTAGAGGAATAACACAGAATATAAAATAAAATAAAATAAAATAAAATAAAATAAAATAAAATAAAATAAAATAAAATAAAATAAAATAAAAT
>JAVCKT010007333.1:0-13113 GCA_032273925.1 Rhynchotus rufescens
TCCGAGTTTTAAAATATATCATAATACACAATCTTATAAAAAAAAAAAAAGAAAAGCCAAAGGTACCTCTGATTTTTTTTGGCAATTCCTAATGAAAAAAGCTTTTGAACCTCATATTTACTCTCCAAATAGAGAGCTCCACTTTCTCACACGCCAAATCCTGCTCAAATCCTGCTACAAAAGTATATTTTTGGTTACTTAAATAAAAGGACAACCAGCAAAATCTGCATTCATCACAGTTTCAAATTAGATCCAAGAAGAGTGCAATGGCCTCTTTGAATCCTTTACATTATTCCTTTTAAAGCCAAGAACAATCCTTCATCTAGCCAGGAGCAGGTAATAGAAAGCAATACCGTGTTCCTAGATATCCATCATGCTTTCAGTGCCTTAGACACGAACACTTGTTGGCCTGTCTTCAATATTTTAATTGCAGCAGGAACATACCAGAAAATGAAAGAAGACAAAATGGCCTCTTTTACAGTTTTATTGTCACTTAGAGCATTTGATTAACAGCAGGGCTTCTGCAGGTGATGGGAACTTTTGTTGCCATCTTGGGAATCCAACTACAGGTTTCTCTTCCATAGACAGAGCCAGCTAGTGCTCACTCACAGCCTCCTATACAATTTGTGTGCTTTGAAGAACCAAGATCATGTAACTCTAGTTTTAACACAGAAATCACTGACGGAAAAAAAAAAAAAAAAAAAAGTTTCTTTTTCAAATTGTAGCATTTCAGCTGTAATTAATCCTTGAAATTTTAAGCACTTTCGCAGAGTTTAGGTAAACCACTTCACCTCAAAGTCTATTCCCTGAAAGGTACATAGAGCCAGGCATTTTTGCCTCTATGATTTTTTTAAAGGCCAAAGCAAGTAGAGGGAGGTATTCATGAAAGATAACGATAGTCAGTGAGGAAAATGAGAAGCTCTTCCTGGGAGTAATTCTGATTATCTGCCTTGAATGGATGTTAAACACTGGGATTACCCATCAGAATATTCTTGAAGTCAGTGAAGCTAATCTGTCACAGAGCTCAGCTCTGATTTTCTTTACAGCATCTACTCTTAAAAGTAACCTGTTATACACAATGTGAAACCACACGCTCAAACCCATGTTTCAAATTTAGATAACAGCTTTATCAAAGGTATGCTGAAAAATTCATGAAGTCACGCTCAGGTTCATTTTCAGCTTCAAAACAAGAACTGCTGTTGCTGATAACTTCATCAAAAAGTATCTATATGCAGACCAGTATTTTAAAATTAATCCAATTCATACAGGGATTGAAGGTTAGAGTTATTACTTATCTCATAAATATTCCTAATAATAGCCCTAGCTAGCAATTACTGTGCTCTGTAAGATCCCCTAAAGAGTCAATAGTCTTTTGATAGCAGGTGATAAGATGTGTACGGAATTTTAAGAGAGTCTGCAATTCCTCTACTTAATAACTAGTATGTCCTTTTAAAGTAAGTGTGATTTCATACTTGCTGAAAATGGCAGGCTAGCAGGTAAGTACATGAGTCCTGTTTACATTTTTGTTCAATGCTATTGTATGCCAAAATTGCCATAAATTTCCATTAACGGTCCCAATGCCAATCTAACTTACATTTACTTCAACTTAGAATACTATTAAAATAGGCCTTTCCATTAATGTGTTTTTTAAAATAACGTTAGAAAATTCTTAACTGTAAAAGAAAAGCTGAGAGCCTGACAAACCTTGAATAAGACAACCAGTCTTTCAAATTAAACAATTCAGTAAACTAAAGTGGTTGACAACCAATCATGAATGCACTCTCTAAACACATTCAGAGTTTTTTAAATAAGAGCTTCATTTGGATTTGACAATGAAGAGAGAATTCTATCTTTACTAGATCTTTTCCTCACAGAAGTTTAGCCTTCAAATCTAAAAAATAAAAATGGAAAAAAGGCTATTCCTTAAAACCTATACAAACAAATAGTTAGGGCTTACCTAAATACTATATAGTTGCTTTTCTCAAATACTTGCCATTTGTCATTTAAGCTACCTTTGAGCTTAAGCCTTAACCTTTAATTGCTCCCATATTTGCAATGCTTCCTAGAAATGGCACATCTGAAACATGAAAACCACCTACAGCATGAAAAACATTTCTTAGTTTAATAAATTATGTTTTAAAGTTAGGAAGCCTTCCATCATTCCAGTGTATTACAAATGACCTTTAACATAATGCAAATGAAATAACTTGAAGAAATTATACACACCTCCTAAGAATGAAAGTTTATTTTATTTCCTCCTGGACCATCCTCTATAAGAGGGTAAAAAAATAAATACCAGCATTGAGCAATATGTACTGCTTCATCATGAAAATAAATACTTTGCTTAACTTGAGGATCAATGATAACAAGATTGTTGGAGTGCCAAGAATGTCCGTAAGGTTCACTGATTTTAAATATCCTTGTTCCAAAATAGTATATGTAATCCTATATTAATATTTTTTGCTCTAACTATCTTGTGAGAAGAGGCTTCAAGCTACATGACTCTTGACATGTAAACTTAAAAAGAGTGCCAATACTTTGTCTAACTATCAATATTAAAGATAGTTATAGTTGTATACAAGTATCCTGAAGATACTTGTCTGAAGTTAGAAAATACAAAGAAAATTTTTGCTGGGCTGTATAGGTTCCTAAAGATATTCTAATTTGCCACAACACAGATACTATTTTATTTTAGCAAGATAGAAACACTACTGTATCACTTTGGGGCACTGGGCAGAGTGGTACACCTATCAAAATGGGATATTACTTTCCTTGTATGTGTATGTTCACATATTCTTGAACATTCTGGGAAAAAAAAAAAATGTACACTTGCAAATCCACTTGTACCGTATGCCAGCACATAGATAGTGAACAGCAGAGAACTTTTCTAGTGGATAGAAAGAGGAAGGAGTAGTCAATCACAATCTGGAGGAGACTGGAAAGCTGGGAACAAAGTCACCTCTGGCATATTTCTCCTATTTCTCCTCCAGAATTGATGCCCAGATCCTGTATGGAGTGCAGAGAGGAAAACTGGAGAAAAGGGCTCCTCTCATCTCCAGATCCTACTGCTTGGGCTGAGCTGGTACCTCAGCTTGGCAGACAGGGACACCTCTCGCATCTCTCCCTCTCATGAATGAGAAATTTTTTGCAGAGGTCTCTCTGCTATCCCTGATTTTCAACATAGAAAATCATTATCTCTTTTTTCCTGCCCTATACAGAGAAAAAAGGCCTAGAAGAGAAACAAGGTGTTTTGAGGAGGTTGGAAGAAAGTGTACCAAGGCCTACCTCTTTAAAATCCCTTCTTGGATATGCACTTCATTCACTAATGTCTCCATCAACAATTACTTGTGGTTGGTTATGTTTAGGCCAACAATTTCAAACAATTGTTATGGCTAATTGACTGCTCTTATGGCTAATCAAACAACTGACTGCCTTCAACACAACAGCTTCTGCAAGAGGGATCAGTGACTTCCACCAATATAATTTCTGCAAAATTTTATGATATGAATGAAGTTAAAACAAAAATAAACATTTGATATTGGTGTATGGACAATATTCATTGTTTTATGTTACTGTAGTAAAGGAGAAAGAGCAATTCAGGCATTGATGAATAGCTACCAACAATTAAACAAATAAAGACAGAGAAATGTGTGTTTCATAATTTTTAAATCAACTCTTATTCCTTCACCAACTATTTTGTTAAAATACCATAGAGCAGGACTTTATTTAACCAAAAGCTGTGAAATACAGTGAACATCTAAAGGGAGATACAATTTAAAAATAACCAAACCAATAACCAAAAATAACCGAAAAGACTCCCACAGCATACTAGCAGGAGGTATGTTCTAACTGTCCTGCTTTAGGAGGTGTGTGCATGTCTGTGTTTTATTTCTTCCAGTCTAGCTTCTGTCCACAAATGACTGAAAGTAATAATCAGATTTGTGCCTTTTGCACACCCCAAAAGTGAGGCTGAGAGGTCCACAATAAAGTGATCTTATGACTGAAGAGTCAAAGCAGGAGTCAAGATAACTCAGTGGTGGTTTTGTCAAAGGCTTTCTATCTGACCTTGAATAACAGTGATCTCTTTCTCTCTCTCTCTCTCTCTCAATTACTTTCTCTATAAAATGATGAGGATAAACTGACAGGCTTATCTGCTCAGTGTTCAAAATTAACTTCAGGGTTTTCAGATAAAAGGGTCCATAAGGATGGCAAAGCATTATCATCATCAGACACTATAAAATCATCATTTTTAGAGCCATAACACAAGATCTCAATAATGGAAAATAAATATCTCATTTTATTATGCCAAAATAAACATTGCAATAAAGCAAATGGCAACCACCATGCAATAGTACATAAATTACCCAGTTATTTATAATGTCGTTATTACATTACATTATGATTTGAACAAGCATTCCCTACACACATATACAGCACCTATGCTTACCCAGTCGCAATTTTATATTCTACAGTAGCAAAACTGGAGGACAGACACACAAGCAAATCTTATTTCAATAGATAAATATTCCCAGAAAAAGCTGTGTCTTCCTATATACTATGTCTATTTTCCTATGTTTATGTCTAGAATTCTGACATTACATATTCAGCATTTTAGCTGCAGAAGAAAGGTTGCAAGAAGTATAACAACATTACATTAGCATAACCAATCTAATTTAATGAAAAAAAAAAAAAAAAAAAAAAAAAAAGCTATTTTAAAAAAGAAAATGGAAGGAAAGCATACCACAGGGAAGGAATAAAAAGAAGAAGACATATTACTATGGTCTGAATAATGTCACATTCCATTATTGATTAAAATGATTTTACCATGACATTTCATTCATCAGATTCCATTTCTCATTACACACAAACCCTGAATATTTATCAAGCTTACACGAGGCTTTTCTTCTCATCAAGCGATGCATTTCCTCTCTCCCTTTTAAAGCTATGTTGTATTATGTTGAAGGGTCTACACTGTCTTTGAACTCTCTCCTTCTCACACTTGACCTTACAACCATCACTTTTTATCTCATTATAATGAATGCTATTAACTCTTTATATCTAACAAGGTGATTTCTATGGTTCATCCTCTTTAAACAATCCTCTGTTCATTTTTGGTTAGCAGGAAATAAAGACATTTTATTAAATCAAAGTCTGTCTGCCAGGACTCAGTATTAATATTCTTCCCCGTCAGGACATTTAAACCTTCACCATGTACAATTACAAAACACTTTTGATGGTTAGAGATCCAGTTCTTCAGTCCTTGGGCATCTAGTATCCCCATTAATTTCAAAGAACGATTTTAGTTTATCTACGAAATATGTGCTCAACACTTTCAATTAAAAACAAATAAACAAGAAGAAGAACAAAAGAGAGTAGGTAAACCTGGAACATATTACACTGTTGTTATAGATGCCCAGGGAAAGCCAAATGAAACGGCAGGTATGCAAGAGGTCTGCTTTAAATTAAGCTAAGCTTTGTAACATCCCCTTAAAAATGCAATATATCTAGATAAACTACATATAAGTGCATACTACTTCTGGGAAAATATATATTAAATTTAATAAAAAAGATATATATGGTTAACATGGCAAAAGGAGGTGTTGCATAAAAGGAGATTCTACATTCAATAGAAGTAAATTCTCTAAACCTCATACCCTAGAATTATGCTTTGCACAATACAAGAGAAGGAGGTGTGAAAATCTCATCTATGATATACTGTAGTTCATTAAAAAAAAAAAAACTCTTGATTTCATTAGTCTTTTGACCAAATTTCACTGCATTAGAAACAATACTATTTCACTTTTCTTAAGTTACCTAGAAGATGAGGTATGACTTGTCTTAATACTAAACACAATGCTGATTTATTTCCACATCACCTTATAATCCACATCATCTGAACCCTATCACAATAAGCCAGTTGTGCAGATTCATTTGGAATACTTTGCCCTAGTAACTCCAGTTTTTACTTTTATTGATAAATTGAAGTGTTTATGGTTGTCTCAACTTTAATACTTAAAACAGCCACAGCTCAGAAACATTCCATTCAAATACATTATATTGAGTGTGTGAAAAAAAAAATAAACCTGTTTACCAAGGATCTGTATTAGTTTAGTGATTAACAATTTAAACTCTCAGAAAACACATTTTTCTTTGTTAATAACTAAAAAAAAAATTTTCTTCAAAACTTTAAAATGCAAAAGGCACATGACTTATTCTGGTACTGCTGTGATTCCAGCAAGAGGAAAACTAAATTAACATAAGATGAAACAAATTTCACAAAAGTGAAACAAAAGTTTTAAAGGTTCACCTAGATACTTTGCTGTGCCTGAACTTGAGAAATGAATTAACATTTGACCATATCCAAAACTGCTACCAGCACAATTAATTTTAGCGCTCAGCCTCAGAAACACAAAACATTTAATACGTCTTGATCATCTTCCCACATACTGTGAGCCTTTCACTTCAGAGCTGTAGTGCAGCTGGCAGGTTTCTAAGATTTCCTAGCAAAAATTACAGTTGGAGCGTGATCAAGCATAACACAACACACAGACAGCACATGGCATGTAAGCACATGTAAAAGACATTACACAAGAATTTAACACTAACAGCTACATTATTTCCACTCCCAAGAACTAAGACAATCAGCTATAGGCGGCTGACCACGGCAAAGCTGTGGTCGATAAAAGCAATCATGCCAGCCCAGTGGTAACTGAAGGGGGTGGCACAGTTATTTTTATTTTTAAAGTATGACATACCAGTGAAAATATTCCCCTGAAGATGAAGACTCAAGGAAGTGTCTAAGGAGTAGATCCATCTGGAAGAGCAGCTGAAATAGTGAAAAGAATGAATTTCCCACTTTTAGGTGTCTTGCATAATTTCTTGCCCCTTGCCCCTTAGATTTCAACAGATCTTATGGCTTTCAGCATTTAACTAGCAGCCCTAACCAAATACCATAAGAAAAGGCCCCAGTTCTTTGATCTCATTTAGCATCAGACCTTTCCTCAATAAATAAAGCTGATCCAGTCTCCCCACCTAGAGCACCTCTGTTCTGCCTAAACCTCACCTTTTTCTTTGTCTGTCTTTTGGATTTCATCTGTTGATATTGCATTTTCTGTCTTCAAAATAGAAATTACTTGTACGTTGGTGCATATTTATGAGAAACGGCAGTGTGCAAGAACTCAAGCTGTGAGCAAGACTTTACTCAGAGATTCCTGTGGTCCCTCAAAAATCTCCTCAGCTGTTGCAAACCCACAGGAGACCTATTTGTTTATGGAAGTGTGCCAGGTGTTTCTCTTTCATAAATATTTAATTAATCAAGCTTGTGAGGCAGCCTGCACAACACTCATAGTAATGATTATGTTTTAACTGTCTCAATTTTCACTCCCTCTTAAGAATCTGAATAGTTATGTCATTTGTGAAAGAAGAGAGAACTATTGTGCTTCAAGCAGGGAAACAACACAGTGTTTTGTGGGGAGAAGTTATACCAAATAAGAGACAAGTAAGAAGGGACCAGTCAAAATACTAGCTGCTTTGTTAACAGAAAGGGATGCCACAGGCCAAAAAAAAAAAAAAGTGAGTATACATATAAAAAATATATATATAATGTGAAGAAGGGCTGCATTTGCCCAAAATCTGCCTGCCTGTCTAGTAGGTCCCATTCCCCAGTGCAGGTATTATAGTCAGCTAGTCCCTTTTGAGACCTGAAACCGTCTCCATTTCACTCATCAAAGCCAAGAGGTCACCTCTCACTACACGTGAACAGCAGCAAACCTAAACTAACTTGTATGGGAAAAGAAATCCATTATATTGGGGGGTACTACTGGAGACGCTGATCCTGCAATTGGGTTTAGGTAGGTTTGTATTGTCAAAGATTTTAAATTGTTTCGTGCTTGATATAGGTGTAAATCCAGATATACGATTAGGAATTGAATTTCTTGATGGAGGCAGTGAGAAAATAAAGGGATCTTCAGAACATGTGTGTGAGGAAATAAGCTTTGCATCTAGCTCTAGGTGGCAAAAATCTACTGAAGTGGCAACAAAGAGCTCTGTCACAGATCTAACAGGCTCAGATTTTGCCTTAACTGGTGGAGAATTCAATGACAAAACTGAGTAAATGTACTCAAGTTTTAATATAGGTTTTAAAATTTTGAAAAAATCACAAGGATCTTGAAAGTCTAGCCAATGGTAAGAAACACATGTAAAATAATCCAAAAAAAAAAAGCTCACACAAGCGCTATCACCAGGCAAAAGCAATCTAAAATGATCTTTAATTATGTATTTTACACTCAGCCTTAAGCCTATTTTCCTAGTGGGTAGCACACAATGGCTTTTGTCTTTAGACAGTTATGGTTTTATTACCAAATGCCAAAATATTATACCATCTATTTTTTTTTAATAAAAATTGTGTAGCAGACCAATGCCAACCTGACATTTTGTCTATATGTGAAATTATTTGAAGAGTATTCTCTACAGTTTGTCTTCCTGTTGTAACCCACCTAAACAGGTATCTAATTCCTGTGGAAAATGCCAGCATCAAACACTCAAAAGAATGATTGTACACAAATACTGTAACACTTAACTGATGGCAGACCTTCCAGGGTGCACTCGTGCAATATTCCAAGCACAAAGCCCAGCAGGTAGAATGCAGCCCCCACTTGTCCACTCTGGCAAGCTGCTTAGCTTACTTACCTGGCTCTCTTTTAGGATATTTCTTTCTAAATGAGAACTTTTTTTTAGGATAGACATCTTAACAGGGTTAATCTTAGGTGTGTCAGCACATGCAGCAGTGGCAGCAAAAAGTTGCTCCTTCTCTTCTTTTTAGCAGGACACACATTGTCATAGTGCCCTGCATAAGGTGTAAAACAGAGAGCTGAGACTGTAGCCCCCGAGAAGATATTTGGAAAAAAATCTCACTGACCTCCCTGGGGCCAGGCTTTCATTTCCATAAACTGTTACTCAGGGATTACTGGAAAGCAAAATGTAAACGAAGTATTCTGAATTTAGCAGAAGCCAGTATTTTAGATCAGTTTAAAGGAAAGAAAGACATCTGAAAAATCAGATTAAGCAATAGAATAAGTATGAATTTATATGCCGCCTGGGCAAATGAAATTAAACTTCAAAGTTCTAACTAAAATCTTTCCTTTATCAGTTTCAGGTTTTCACTATGCTTTAAGGTTAAAAAGTATAACATTCCAATGCGTGATTTATTTATGTACTACTAATTAAATGAGAGTAGTATATATGCATCCATCATGCTCACTTTGCTCACTTTGTATACAATACGGCATACCAGACTTCCTTACCACTCTCTGCTCTTCCGCTCTTTGGATTATCACAAACCCTTTTTTTTTTTTTTTTTTTTTAATGTAGTCCTATAAATCCTTGCTCAATACAGATGTGATAAGCTTCTCTTCCTTAGCTGTTTACTGTGATCTCCTACAAAATCTCCAAGAAGTCTATCTTTATGCATGAATTATGATCCAGACAGCTGTGCAACAGCACAGCTTTAAAGCATGTGTGTGCCTTGAAGGCAGAGATGGACAGAAGAGGCTTTTGCACCATCAGAGCGTGTCCCCCACTAGTCCCCGCAAGACTGCTTCAGTACCCAGTGGCTTTCCTACCCTTCTGCCTCTCTCACTTCTGGGACTATTTTTGCTTTCTGACTGCAGTCAAACACAGCTCTTCCATCTAAAAGAATCAGATATTTGTTCAATTATTGTAATACCTTACTAGTTTAGGAATATCATTAAAAATCTAGAAGAGCTAATACCTTTGAACATATTGTAGTAAGTATTTTATTTTCATCCATAACAATCTAACATTTATCATTTGAAAGGATATTTCCTCATAGTCCTTGTTGACCTTTATAGATATTTAATACTATGGGCACTGGGCAAGGCATGAAAAGCAATATTTATCATCAGCTAATAAGGGCTTATTTTTATACAGATTCATACAACTAAGTAAAAACACTAGTAGCAATATAGCTAAAATCTAAGGTATTTTTAAGTGCTGTTTTTAGAAGGACATTTACTCATAAGATGAAGGTTCATAGAGATGATTGTATGCACTGCTTAATCACGCTTGATAACATTTTAAGATCTATGTTGAGGATTTTACTAATGCTGTCTGACTGCACAACAGGAAATTTCATCTTTGCTGTACATTTTGCAGAGATGGGTCAAAACAGAGAATCAGTTTGGCCCAGATTTAGGTTAGAGTTCAGCTTGAAAATCTTGAATCCCAGCATTTCTTCTTGTTTTTGTTTACTGTCACACAGATTACATCAATTCAGGCTGATATTTCTTCCTTGCAACTTTTCAGTTGCATGATAAGAAAAGCATAAAGCTCTCTAATTTAACATAATTGTGACAAGTCATTATATGCCATTCAGATGTTCAATACTCATCCTTACAAAAACAGAAGCTTCAACGAATCAGGATTTGGCTACTGCTACACTAAACCTTATAATAAATTGTCAATCTTACTAGAAAGGCATGAGCATCTATGTTCCTATCTGACCATATTAATTTAAAGGAGTCACAGAAGGATAGTAAAGGTTATTTGATGACATACAAGATTAGCTTCCTTAATTGTTATTCCTTCTATTACTTTATACCTCTTGACCTTTTTCATCTATCCCAAGAGACAGCTGATGTGATCTTAAAGAAGCATTCAGGCATTGGTGTATGTGGACTCTTAAGGACCACTACACAAAGACTCACATGCCATGATTATATTTTCTGCTTTTCTTTAGGGGAAATTTTGTTGCTGATTTTTTTTCCAGGGTATATTTAATATTGTTAGCTGAAATGTGGTCTGTAAATAACGTATCAAGATATCTATGCTTTCTTGGAAAGGCCAGAAATGCTACTTAACATAAATGTTCATGGATAACTATCTTACAAACAAAACCTTTGCAAAAATGATCATTTCAGAGAATTGTATTATTTGTATTTTGTATTATCTAGCTCTCTAGTGGATAAATTACTAAGTTAGTCTTTGTGAAAAAACGTATCTGTCATCTTGAAAACTAACACACCCCTACTTTCATTATATGTTTACCTAGCATTTTTATGATGCTAAGGGTTTCTTTTCTCCATTTTTATCAATGTAGGTAAAATTAAGGCATGACAAAGAAAAACACCATCAGTAACTGTGATGGCATACTACGAAAAAAAAGAGAAACAACAGGAAAGACCGAGAAGGAGGAAGATTATGAATCATAACCCTACAGCAATAGATTCTGAATCCTGCTTAGGCTCCCAAATCCTACATGAATAAGGCAAGAAAGGAATTGCATTTTTATTACAGTAGATATATAATTGAGTATAATGCACATCTGTCACATATTGCTTCAGAGCTTCACACAACCAGCAGAGCCCCACCTCCAGAAAGTCATGCAGGACTGCTCAGGAAACGATCTGTAAAGCTGCTCTCCATAAGCTCAGAAAAGGAATGACCTTGGTAATTCAGTGAGCCAAGCCCTGACAATCCACCACCTTTGGGTGCTACAAAACAGAGAAGATGCTGCACCTCACCATTCTCCCCATAACCATTTGCTTTGCTACAGGACCGGTTCCTAAAGGGGGTCAGAGGGCTGTTCATCTCCTTCGTGCCCTTAGCAGTGACTCTGATCGCAAGGCAGCAACCATTTCACAATCAGTGAAAATGCTGAAGCACCAGGTTGCATTTTTACTGAAGACTGGCTCCTGGGCAGCTAGGGCTAGTGATTAGATCCACTGACCTGTGACAAAGCTAGTGATTAGATCCACTGACCTGTGACAAAGCTAGGGCTAGTGATTAGATCCACTGACCTGTGACTCTCAGCAGAGAGGTCCCCCCCGCCACTTCCAGCTAGGGGTGCCTTGGTATCTCTTCCCCAGGTGACCCTGGGTGCCTAATAAGCAAAAGCTCCTGCTGTAATCCCTCTTCACTGGGGTCTGCCCTCTGCTGAAATGCTTATTTTCTGAAATGCTTATTTTCTGAAATGCTTACTTTCAGAAATGTGTTTTAAGATATGTTTTTGAGTACACCAATGTATTAATTGTATAAATAGTTACTATGAATACTAAATACTATAAATACATTGAATTTCAAAAAAAAAATCTCTCTTAAGTATTTGTATGTCCCTGTCAAATTAGACTGAAACTACTCAAAACCAAATTTACTGGAGACGGATGGGGAAAGACAGCAGTGACCACTGCACAGAAAAAAGATCAAAAATAGGCTCCTTGTCTTGGAAAATAGTCTTAACAACATTAAGATGAATGACCTGGAAGATTGCACCCAGACTTTGGGACAGATGGGTGTCCAGAAGAGACAATAGTTTCTCAGTGGATAGTTGATACTGATAGTTGATTCTGTCTGAAGACAGATTTGAAGTAGAGAAAACAGGCAATTCTTTGTGCTGAAATCACAACAGTGTCCTACACATATTTATATATGAATATGTGTATGCATACACAAGCATACATACATATAATTCCACGCTCAAGCATTAGAGAGCTAGCTTGGACACCTGTAACACTGTTAGCACCTGTTAGCAATATGTAGTTAAGAAAGGCTACCTCTTAGAGCAAAATATGTGATGGGACTCAGCTTAAATCTAATTCAGAAATGTCTACTGCATTTCCTGCAACATAGTGTTAAAGTCATTCAGAACAGGAAGCAAGGCATGGCCAAGCTAACAGGAAAAACAAAATCTTGGTGTTCAGGGTATCTGTGCTATATGTGCACAACTTGGATTAATACCAGCTTTTATTTTGTAGACACCCAAACTACTACAGAAAAATTTTCTTTGCAGAAGGCACAGAATGAAGTGAAAATTCACACACAAAAGACATATGAACCTGTCTGTAAGAGCTCTCTAACTTACACATCTACTCTAGATACTGTGCAAGTTGTTTCTCAGGGCAAGAGTTTGTTCCTAAACACAGCTTTTCATTCACCAAAAACTAATTCCATCCAGTGTTTCGATAAACAATAGCAAGGATATAATATTTGAAGATCTGATAATATCACCTTCTTCAAACTGTTGCCTATGTAAACATTACTAAACTAACATTACTAACATACAATGGTAAACACTACTAAAAATGGATATGCACTATT
>JAVCKT010007338.1:4851-24717 GCA_032273925.1 Rhynchotus rufescens
TTCAGATAAGCAGCCTATCACATAGTTTATAGAGAGGCAGATACTTCACAGAAGATATTTTATAAAGAGATAAGAGTTTTTCAGAAGGTAAAAAATATATTCTCTTTTAGATGGATTGTTGGAGTGACTGTTTCCAAATAAATTATCTACTACAGACCAAACAGTCATACTTTTCAGTCATACTAGAGATCTGTTCCAGACTAAATTAATTTCAGAGGCAATCACCTGAAGTTGCTTATACATCAGTTCTTAAAAAGAATGAACAGTGATTGTTATAAGTCTATGTGGTAAATAAGGATGACTTATCAATTTTCATTTGATATTTTTCTTGGGGCAAAATAATAATACCATCAGTAATGTATATAGGACTTTTTTTTCTGCTGATTCCACAATGACTGTAAAAACTTGATAAATCCATCAGCATTCTTCTTCCCTTTTTCTCTTCTGCCTTCTTCCTCTCTATGAGAAGACTTTCCAGGTCATGTAAGCTAAATAACAAGCCTAGCTACTATGTGGTAAAATCTTTCTAGGGAAACAGCAACCGATGTAAAACAGTTTCAGTAACCAGAGCTGGTGTTGATAGCACTCCAGATGTTTTCCCATCCACATGACATCATTGTCATTTAGGACCAATTTGCTATAATTGCACATATAACCCAGGGCAGCATTCACCTCCTCTTAACTAAAGATATCTGCCATGTAACCACCTACATCTGTACTAGGCACTGTAGGAATCCTTTACAATTAATGGATAGAAATACTACTTTTTGGAGTGCAATTCCTTTGGCCTGTCTTAAACCTCTCTAACAGCACAAGGATAGTCATATTCTCAAAACGTCTGCATCTCACTTTCAAAGAGAAAACAAAGCTTAGGCCGGTTAACACAGCTGTGAATGTGTACATTTAAGTCAGTTGAATGTCCTTAGTACCACATCCTCTTTAACTTCACACAAGATCACAACTATGCCACCTTGAAACCCTAAGTCACAGAAACCTTTGAACTCTTCAGTGTTATGTGTCTCTAAAGAGATTCAGAGATTGCTACACCAACTAGTCAAGCATGCCTCAAAGATGAAAATCTTCATAGATTTTAAGCCTAAATGGTTCGTTTGAATCTTTCCCTTGGGCTTCTGCTCAAAGGAAGAGGAGAAAATACTACTCCCCTTAATCTCTGATAAGCCAAGTGACCTTTTGCCCCTTTCTTAAACACCTGGGCCCAGGAGCAAGCACTTACTCCAGGCAGAAATAGTGATATGGGGAGAGAGATGAAGATGATGCGGGAGTACTTGAAGAGCGGAAGTATTTATATAAGCATTACCTTGTGAAGAGAGTGGCATTACAGCTTCTGTTATTCTGTTTAGAGGTATAGAATATTTAGGCTCATAAAAATGAGTTATTTGGAAGGTATTCTACAAAATACTACCATAAAACATCGCTCTTCTAACCAGGGCTTCCTGCTTTCCTGCTTCTGTTGTTAATAAAAATACTGTGACAAACTGGGAAAAAAGAGTTATCATATGCAGTTTTTCTTGTTCATGTCTGCCTGGAAGCCTGAAGTTAAATCAAGAATGGGTTATTCAAAGAAAGAACCAAGCAGAACAGAAGACTAGTTACAAGACTGATAACAGAAATAAGGATTTTAGATATGAATAAGTTACCAGTGCTGGCTCCCTCTGGGCCAGACTAGTCACAGAGGATAGTCAGCAGAGAAGAAACAGATGGCTGCGATAGAGAAGAGAAGCTGTTCAACTTCTACTATGGACTATGGAAAAAAACACCAGGCAAGGAGAGAGAGCATGCTGTTCCTCCCAAAAGAGAGAGAACTGCAATATGCAGAACCTTCTTGTGTAACACACAGGGAGATTTATGCTGCCATTACAGAGATTTCATCTGAAATACAATGATATGTTTTATGAGGATGTGCTTTGAATCAGAGTACAGAGAATGCTTGAGTATTATTTTTTTTAAAAAAAAAAAACTTTCTTTCTTTCTCTCTCTTTTTTTTTTCAGGCTGTTTCTAAAGCCAGACTGGTTCAATCAGTTCAACCAGAAGACAGGAAGATAGGTGAAATGCAAAGTGAAGTGGCAATTAGAAATTACCAGTGAAACTTTCTTCAGGTCATAATTTAGCTAATGCTTTTCTTTCTTTATTCTTTAGTAAGTAAATCATGAACTTTGCTTGGAGTATTTTCTCACAAGAATGCTTTTCCAGTTTTACATATACACACATATACAGAAATTATATTTTTCTATTAAAATCACATTTACTGAAACAGTGATCCAAACAGCAGCAATTTAAAACATAGCCAAACTCCTCCCATCAGTCTATGTGCTAGAGTAAGCTGAGGAAGTGTCTCACCAAACACTTAGCCCAACCACAGGAAATGCTGGAAGCCTCCAGTGAACTGAAAGCTACACCAACTAGTGGTGATTCTCTTCTAAACGAGGGACTTCCAGTGAGTAGTGCATCCTATTTTGCTGTGCAACAGTAAACACCAAGCAAGGTGTGTATCAATTACACATTTGTGCTGGCAACAGTTTGTGCTGAATCTTGTCATAGCAAAACCAGGAAATGAACTTTGAGACTAATTGTGCTTTTCATTGTGGGATATTATATCAAAAATATATTTATCCTCCATGCTTTGACATTTTCTCCAAATGAAGTCTGATTTTTTTTTTCTTCATCATGCCTTGTAACAATATTTTACATAGAGCAGTACGGCTAAACAGTTTCTTGGAGAAGCTTGTTGTAAGCTAGAGTATTGTTCATAGTTATTGCATTTTTCAAGCACTGCCAGAAGTAGGGCTGAGATTGAGGATTAGTTGGCCATTCCAGGACAGAATTTCTGCACAGCCTTTTCCTCAGCCGAACATATCGGGACTTCTGCAAAACCTTCTCAAGAAATATCAAAACAATTACATCAATTTTTTCATCTATAAGTCGCTGGTGGGCCATGTAAAATGTTGTCTTGAAGCTTCCACTTTTCATATATTTATTGGTCAGGACAAATATGGTCTTTTTGCTCAGCTGAATGCTCTGGGAAAGATTGTCGAAGACTGCCTGTCCTGGAAGCCAGTCCCTTTCTTCCAGGCATAGATTGAACTGTCTGGCTTTTTGATCTTCCAGTTTTTGTACCAATTCTGTCATTACCCACTCATTCACAGCTGGATCTTTACTGTCATAGGCAATAAAAGCATCATAGCAAGTATCCGGTAAAGGTAAACGGCGATAGCCGTTCAACTTGGCAGTACAGTAATGGTAACTGTACCACACATCCCAGAAATAGAGATGGCTCATAACTGCGAACATCATAAAACCTAGGATAGCTGAAGATGACACAGCATACAGGATCAAATAGGAGGTGTACAACTCACAGGTATACAGATCTAAGAAAACCACACTCTTTCCTCTATGTGCTCCTGGGCCAGCACAGGTCACATCTGTGGCCAAAAGTGGAATAGTCACCTGGGTCTGGTTGATCCACCAAACAAACCACACTGCATCACAGTTGCATTTGAAAGGATTGCCATGTAAAAGTAACATCTTCAGATTGTTGATGACATTTTCAGGAAAGCTAGATTTCTTAATTATTTGGATCTTGTTTGAGCTGAGATCGAGGTATGTCAAATTAAAAGCATCTCTGAGAAAATGTTTGGTTAGTCGTTGAATGTGATTGTTTCGGAGTATCAGTTTTTGGAGGGTTGAAGAGCAGTTGGATAGTTCTGCGGGAACTGAAGGCAGAAGGTTATTGCTAAGGTCCAATATTTTTAGTTTCTGCAGGAACATGAGCTCTTCCCATATGAAAGTCTTCAGCTTGTTATTGGTTAAATTGAGTATCCTGAGTTCAGACGGCATAGCTTTGAAGACACCTGCAGGCAAAAAACCAAGAGAATTGAAGGAAATATCGAGTTCCTCTAGGCTGGTCAGATTTTTGAAGAATGACAGGTACCTAGCATTTCCTTCCATCCATAAAACATCTAAGCGATTTCCTTTGAATTCTAAAACTTTAAGAGATTGGCTTTCCATCCCTGTGCTAATAGAGGTAGAAATCTCATTCTCGTTCATCATCAACTTCTTCAGATAAGACAAATCTTTCATAAAATTAAGCACATGTGTAACGCCTTCTGCAAGAAAGTAATGTTTGTTATTGCTTAGATCTAGAACTTCCAGAAATTTCAGCTCTTTGAATGCAGTTGAGTACAGCAAGTCAATCCGATTGTTAGAAAAATCCAGATATTTTAGTCCGGGCAGGTAGGAGAATTCACTTCCATTTAAAGTTTGGCTTACTGCATTACCTGACAAGTTGAGGCATCTGAGGAAATCAAGATCCTGAAAATCTGACGGACTAATAAAAAATATGTTATTTCTGCTTAAATCCAAAGTTTGTCCATACTTCAGGCAATCCTGATTAATCAAAGGTTGGTAGGAAGTAGCCTCTTTGTCTTTGGACTTGCAACTTCTCCCATACTCATCATACCTGAAATAATGCATATCTTGTAATATTTGTCTATTGTACTGCTCTACTGAAATTCTGGGATTAGGACAAAATCTGTAACAGTTGCCTCCATCAGAAGAAGGAGAAATTTTATTCACTGATAAGTCAATGAATTTCAGAGCTGGGAATTTTTTGAACACTTTCAGATCAGCAACTTTGATAAAATTAGTACCAAGATCCAACACTGTTAGATTTTTAAGACTAAGCAATGGATTTAGATTTTCTTTTTTCAATTCTTTAAAGACATAACCCTTGAGCCTCAGGGTTTCTAGATTAACAAGGGAAGAAAATGTCTTAGATAGGTTCAAGGATGGAGAATACACCTGCAGTTGAAAATTAAAGGACAAATCCAGCTCTACAAGGCTAGGAATAAGCTTCAAAAACTGAGCATCCCCAATCTCCTTTGCAAGGAAATTTTGGGAGAGGTCTAGCTCTTTGAGATTCACAGTGTTTTTAAACCAGTTGCTGAGTATTCTCTGAAGAGAGTTACTGTGAAGTCGCAGAATTTTTAATTTTTTCAAGGACTGAAAAGCCTTTGGATGTATCTCAATTGTGCCTTTGGGGCAGGGAGTACAAGGATATGGGGCATTATAGCACCGTGGGCAATTGCCACTCAGATCAAGGATTTCTAGATTGTGAAGGGCGATTAAGTCATTTTCTTGAATCACTTGAATCACATTATTGTAAATATACAATTCCTTTAGAGTTGATGACAAATTGGGTGGAATATAACTTAAGTTGTTAGACTTCAAAGATAGTATTGTTAAATTTTTCAGGTCCAAAAATGCAGTTTCTTCAATTTCAAATAAAGTATGGCAGGGGTTGCGGTAGTAACAGTTTTGTCCCAAATACAAGACTTCTATATTTCTCAGTTCTGACAAATTTGCTCTTGTGATGGAAAAGATGCTGTTTGCTTCCAGGCTTAGCAGACGTAAAGTAGCAGGAAGGCCCCGTGGTATTTCCGACAGCTGATTTGCATCCAAATACAATGACTTCAATCTTGTCAATACAGCAAAACTGCCACTCTCAATCTGTGGTCGACTGACACAGGCATGATCTTTGGGCCCCAGCTTGACTGGCACACAGTTGCACCTGAAGTCAATCTCCGAGAGGTTTTTGAGATGAGCAAAGGACGTTGCAGAGATATGTGGGATATGGTTAATAGTGAGGTTAAGATTGGTAGCATTTATAGGGATTCCTTGCGGGATTTCCGTGAGGCGACGATCGCTGCAGTCCACTACTACAGTAGCTTCAAAGACTTCTACATCACAGGGTAAACTTTTGGGAAACCAAACTCCTGACAGCATCTTTGGAAATACGAAGAGCAAAACATATGGCAATGCATTTGGGATCTTTGCATAAAGTATCTAAAAATATGAAAAGATAAGATATTAATTTAATGCAATGGGAATATATGGTATATCACATTAAACATATTTTGTATATTATCACATCAAAGATACATCTAAACAAGAAGCCTTTCTCCCACACTGGCTATTAGTGCAGGAAGGATTCTAAATCTGGGAAATATATATGTTTTCTTGGCTGCTTTCGGGGGAAGAAGGCGGCCAAAATCCTACAGGAATATAAAGAACCTGCCAAAATAAATTGTAAGTCCTTACAGTCTTGCCTACTTTATAGATTGTTGTTCACAATGGGGAGAGGAATAGGGTATTAATGATTCACAACATACTAGCTATTTCCTCAGCAGAAGCCAATGTCAAAGAAATCTTGTCCCTTTGAGAAGTAGCTGGTCAGGTAAGCAGGCTGTCCAGGCCTTGGTCGAAGGACTGTGAGCATTTTGCTGCCTTACACAGCTCCATAATTACTTGTATCTAGCACCAGCCTTGGACTGATCAAGACATTTGAACATAATCAAAAGCTCAATAATAAAAATACAGATTCCTGTCTGGATAATCTTTTTTTTTTTTTTTTTTTTTTTTTTTTTTTTTTTTAAGGATTGGAAAGCAATAAAAGTCAGAGAGAATGCTGTTTAATAACCAGAATTAGTTATGCATGAAATTACACTGACTCAGTGTACTATCCAGGTAAGCAGTTGAAAATCTGCTGATTGAGTTTGTTTATTATTTTACTGCTGTTTATTATTTTTTAAAGTTTCCAAGATATATGAATATATATTTTTTATCTTCAGCTGGCATATGTCACATGTCACATATGTCATATGTCACATATGTCATATGTCAACTGGACTTCCTGTTGTACCTTCTGTTTACTTAGATGACTGTATCTCCTCAGTTATGTTCTTCTGCTTTACCTCACATAACAACGCTAAGCCAATCTATTCATTTATACATCTAGATGAGTGACCAATAAGGAAGTAAATATAAGAGAAGCTATATCAAACCTCATACAGCACTGCATTTCTCCTCTGTGAATTCAAATACCAAATGAGGTTACTTTGAGGTTACTTTGTGTTCAATCAGCTTTTGAATACAAAGCTCAGGAGAGAAAGGAAAAAGCAAAAACCTCCTGCAAACCTTGAACCGTCATATGAAACTCTTATCAGTAACCAGGTATTCGATATGACCAAAGCCTTTCCTCTGTCATGGCTTCCTTCCACATTGCCAGGAAGTGTTACAGTAGTCTGTTCAACAGATCCACAGAAAAAGGAAAGATACTTAAATATCCAGGATGGTACACATGACTATCACTATACACATATTCAGAGAAAGCTGAAAGAACTACCTGGAGTAGGACCACGTGCATGAATTCCAAGGGTGTATTTCATTGTTATTGACTCTTTTGATGGCATTTGTTAAGAATTAAAATAACTTTAATTTGGCTTACAGTTATTCACCTTGGAAGCTCACCCAGGCTGAGGCCACTAGATAAGATAGTTCACTAGGGTCTTCAGAGTGGTCTAAGCAATCCTCTTTAGAGGCTGATTAACTTTTCTGATTTTCTGATACAGACAAGCATTTGGATGAAAATGGTGAATAAGAATAATCAGAGCAAGTAGAGAGCTAATTAGGAGAAAATAAAATACATAAAGTTTCTCCCATTATCTTTTATTTTATAAAACTCTTTCTTCTCTGTTAATATGGTTAGAGAAGTGGGAAGCGGGAAGGATAATATCATCGAGATTAATGACATGGAAAACTAAAAACTAAAGATCTTTGGAAAAAAGGAGGCATTTCAGAAGAAAAATGTTGTAAACATTTTCTTTCCTCCTTTTCCTGGCTGTTTATTAGAATAGCACAACCCTAAGAGGGCCAACCCTAATTTAACTGTCCTTGGCTCCACATCTCCATATGACTGCTTCTCTTCCCCTTCCAGACTTTCCACTCTCCAATGTCCGCTCCTGTTCACTCTGGCTGTGAATCAAGGGAGATGCCCATAAAAATTTCATTTTATTTATTTTTGCTATTAGTTCAAGCCCATGCTTTGACACTTAGGGCTTATCTATCACTGAAATGTATGTTTAATGGTAGTTTTAAAACAAGGAAGGAAAACCTCTGCCCTGGCTTGGGAGTCAAACCACAGATTTGCTGCTCTTTGAAGAAAAGCTAATCAGAATCAACCTTTTAAAAAGACATGCTAAACTAGGTTAAAACCCTCTGTAGTTTATCCGAGCACTATGCTATGGTATTGCTGAACTACGGTTTAGGCAATGTGGAATTGTTATCTAGATCATCACAAGCTTTCTACATCAACTTGTACACAGACACCATGTTCAGCCACCTAATCGTAGGCACTTTCCAGAGGTTCCTCCCTTTAGTGCCATCATCCTGGGCCCTAACATCGAAGAGAGAGGGAGAGAGCGGAGAGAAGCCCCCTTCAGATCTCTGCATATGGAGGGAGCTCTGCGTGACTATGTTCCTACTACAGACTCCTTGGCTATATTCCTGAAATCAGGTGCAATGAATCTTGGCCATAAGTACTTGCACAAATATATTTTTAAGTTTCTTAAGATACCAAAAAATGCATATTCAGATTTTCAAAATGTTCAGATTATGAACTCTCGGCAATTGCTATATATTTAGGAACCAAAGTGTCTTTATGGAGCTAACTGAACTCCTAATATTGTTGTACTTCATTTCTGTTTTATGTGCTGCTTCTTCCTGAAATCCTTTTAATCTAGTATCTATTCAAATTGTAAATAGTTACATTATGATGCTTTGTCTAACTATTTTCAGGCATAACATGTAGTCTTATTACAACAGTAGAAAAAGGATAGTAAAAATTAGAACAAATAAATAATGGTAAGTTGTGCGAACTCCCTGGAAGGAGAAAAAAAGCATAAAAGAAAAGCTAGAGTAGCTATGTGAACTACTGTTTTCTCTGTGATGATGTCTGGCTCTATAAAAACTTTAAAAAGCAGTAATATCAATTGAATACTTGCATAAACCCAACATATATATATATTTTATGTAGTTAGTTGATACATACTCTAAAAGGTGAGAGGTTTGAGAGAAAGCAGCTTTTTAAAAGTTGTAGATGTTGCAGACGATATTACTATACTCAATGAAAAGAAAATTTCTTCATTAGTGTGAAGAAATGCTATCCTTTCCTATCCATTCCGTTATGTATTGCAGCTTATAACCACAACAGCTAATTTGGACACATAGAAAAAAAAAGAAAGAGAACAAAAGGGGAGATAACATTCTTAAATATCTTCCAGTACTGTTCCATTTAAAAAGTTTTAAGAAAAAGTTTAAAACGAAAGTTTAACCTACCATTTTCTGAGCTCTTCCAAGTCTGAAAGATTTGTTGTTAGATGACAGTGTAAATCAATGCAGAAGAAAACAGCAGAAAAGCGGTCCCCACCAGGTCAGCTCAGGTACAAAGGAGAGTAAAACATGACATAACTCACACCAGACAACACTGTAACCACTACTCTTTCTCCTCCATGGCCGAACTGCAACTTGGAGAAATAATTTAATGTGAAACAAGTGCCGCAACCCACTTCCTCAAATATTTGTCTTAAAAATTGAAACAGCAGTACCTCCACCCTCTTTTATTTAGCATAAAAATAGCTGAGAGAACTCTTATTTTTTGCTCCTTCTTTACAGATTTACACATTACTCATAAATCCACATGCTGCTATATCAAAAGATTTCATTCGTTCTGGTCTCACATGCAGCAATTTTTTCCCTTCTTTGCTACATTTGAATGTGATTTTAAGCTGCCTATTTTACCCAGTCTTCTTCCTTCAGCAACTGTATTAAGACCTACCCCAAGAAGCTGAACAGACAGGAAACCCCACTGGAAAACAACTACAAAATTCTTAAGAGGAGAATATATTCTTAAGAGGAGAATATAATATTAATCAGACAGGAGATGAATGTGCTACATGCATTCACTTGAGACAACCAAGGTTTGCAGAAGTCAAGTTCCTTTCTTCTCCCCGCCTTTTTTTCGGTGTAAGCTGCATGAACAGAGAAAGAGAGGAGAGAGACAGACATCCTGATATGCACAACACTTTAGGGGTGGAAGTTGGATCATTTTTATCCTGTTTGTTCCTGCTGATGATGGGTCAAGAACTGGGCTGTTACTAAAAAATCAATTGCATGAATAAGTGAAGGAGATTTAGGGGGAGGAAACCAAAGCAAAGCAGAAAAAGAAAATAAAAGATAGTGCTAAGAGCATAGAAAACAACACATGGTGGAGAGTGTAGAAAGAAAGAAAGAACTTAAAGAGAATCTGGACAGACACAGTCACTGAAAAGCATTTCATGAAATGTAGTGCTTCTCTGAGAGTTTCTTCCTTAATAGTTCCTGGGCTTAGCAGGTCATGCTAGTTCAATGGTTATCATATTTGAATACATTTTTTTTCTTTTTTGCATTTCTTTTCCTGCATTTGTCTTTAATTTTAGCCAGCAGTTTATGGTTTCTCTTACTAGTGTGGAGCTGAAGAGCTTGTTTCAAAAGACTAAAATTTCAACAATGAAGAAAGAAAGGTTTTGCAATCATTCTTGAAAATTTCTTGTTAGAGGTTGAGTCATATGGATATAAACAAATCCAAGAAAGACTACAGAAAAAAAAAAAAATTAGCACCATTAGCATTTCAATCAACAGCAATGAACAGGCTCAATAACTCACTATTGGTTGAGGACTCTATTTCTCCAACTTTGTGCCTGATTACTAAATATGAGTAATACTAATAAAATATGAGTTTTCCACAATTAACTGGTAACTGTATTTTTCTTTTCATGAAAGTGGCCCTGAGCTTTTCATTTGGGGCTATCATAAATAATGCAGATGTCTCACTAAAATCCTGCTGAGTTCTGAAAAATCATTCAGCACATTTTTGCTAAGAGAAAAATATTCATTGCAAGCAGTGTACTTTTAGCTGTTCCACTCATAATATTTCACAGACTGTGAGCCACCAGTGTAGAGAGTTAGGCTGAAGTCATTTACAGTTATTCATATCAATATAAAACCAATGTACATAATTAATTGCAGAGCAGTGGCTAAGAGAATGGTTTTGCACCAGCTGAAAATCGAAAGTTTATTTCTACAGGCACCTAAACATATCCCTGGTGTACCATGTTGGAACACAGATTAAATATGATGCTCTCCCATTTTAGTAGGCTTTAAGTAGGTTTTCAAAGATCCAGTCACCACCCAACCATGCTAATTTTCCATAGGTGCCCAATGCTTTTGGAAATCTGCCTTGCAGACTATAACTACAAACTTCAGAAGCTTTAATAACTTTACAAACTTTTTGCCTTTTTTTTTGGACTAAATAGTATTTTGGACTAGATATTTTTTTCCTAATTAGGAATAAGCTGTCATTCAGCCAAGAGCATATGAGTTTCAATTCCGTGGAGAGTGAAACTGCAACTAACTGAATACTTATAGAAGTGCAGAGGGTTTTTTTCCCCCTCTTTTTAACTTTCTTCTTCTTTTTTTTTTTTTTTTTTTTTTTTTTAATTATTTTTAATCTAAGAACTGTGGGAAGCAATATTTCTGTTCAGAAGGTGGGGGTGAACACAGGGAGCTCAGCAGTCCAAAACATCAGGGCTATAATTTGACTTTTTAAGGCAACAGGGAATCACTGCTTTACTGATTTTAAAAACCTCAGGTTTGCTCCAGACATTGGGCAAAATCTTTCTCAGCTACTGTGAAATACAAAGTAAATGAAAGCAGAAAAGTACTTCCTACTGCACCATGTATCAGGAAAGGTCACTGGTAACAGCAAATGTATTTGTCTATCTTGTAGAGGAAGGATATTATTTAGCACAGAGCAAGAGCCTTTAATATCCTTAATCCCTCTACTACAAGTCAAAGTGAAATCAAGCTACTGAACATGAAACATTTTTTTTTCCTCCTAAACAAAACCTCACAGCAAATCACTTCATTTTGAAACCTCTCAGAAATTTTTGAGCACTTCCTTTCTCAAAATCAGGGTTCTATTGTGTTTAATGTAAAATAGGCAGCTAGTTAAAGTCTTAAATCACTTCTTTTCTCTCTGCAGTAACCTGCAGACCAATAATTATGTTAGCAACCTAAGTATTCATTGATAGCATTACGTTTGGAGTGTGACATTGCCTAATTTTAACAGGAATTATCACAAAGTTGCTCAATTTTTGAAATACGTAAGCTGTCTCTTTAAAGTGATATGGACAGATATACTAAGTGAAGCACAAAGAGAAATGGATAGGCAAATTGAGGAAATGATAACAAAAGCATTTGCAGAAGCCTTAAGGACGGTTAAATTGTAAAATCCCCGCAGAGAGCTGTTGCAGAAATTGTGGGGGAGGGCACTAAAAACAAACAAAACAATAAACGAAAGGCAATGCTGAGAAGGTCGGCCCACAACAGCAGCACAGCAGCTGATGACTGGTTGCTTTCAGATCACCCCATGAAAGGAGCGATGCTCCCAGCTTGACCAACCAGCCAGCACTGCAGCAGGTCGCTGAGGGAGTGCCCAACATCACAGAAAAAGGTTTCCAGGTTTTGAAAACTTATCACCCGAGGCCAGCACAATGCCAGGATTAGTCATTTTGGCATCTACAAATCAGCGATCCATTTGACATACAGTCAACATCCAGCGTGAGCAAATAACGGACGCAGCACCCACAGCCTCTTGCTTGCTCTCTGTTGTATCTTGCAGTCTCTTTTTCCCTCTTCCACCTTTGCCAAGGACTGTCAGAACTGGCTGCCTTCAACCACCGCACCTCATTTGTCAGCGATGACAACATTCAACAGAGGGCAGAGAATCAGGATGCAGCATATAGCATCTGACTGACAGCTTGGACAAGGACTTGTGCTGTGAAGATGTCAGGTTATGCACATGCTTAGGGTGCTGTTGCACTGCAGACAGCAACCCTCCCTCAGGAAGTCTCAGCTTCTGACATTGAAACATGACAACCATCCATGACAAGCTTTTAAAAAGGCTGCAAGCTTCAAGTACTTCTATATTATAAAGTAAAATAACTATACTTTACAGCCATAGAATATGATCAGTTAAATTAGCACTTTGCGGGGGTTCATTTCATCTCTGCCTAATTCCGGACATGCTGCAGAGGTCCTAAGAGGAAGGCTATGTCCGAGGGAATTGCTCAAGGAGGGACTTGGAGAAAGATGGAGCTTGACAGAAGTTCTGGCATTGCAGAGGCCTGCTTGAGGTGAAAGACAGTTACCAATTTCAGGATGGTTGGTTATCTGTGGAATCCACTTCTCCCTAGGCAACACAATCTGCCCTCCAAGCCTATACTAATAAGAGTGGATGGAGGGTGGTGCAGAGGGAATCGCAGCCAAACTCGATTGTGCTTCCTGTAGAGGTGGCAGCCAGATGGTATCACATAGCTGACAGGCCACCCACGTGTGATGGAAGCCCACAGAGAATGCATCTACTTGCCACAAGCACTAACATCATGGGCAATACCATTGACACTAACACAGCTTGGACAAGGGGCAATGGGTGTAAGTTGAAACACAGGAAGTTCCATCTACAGGTGAGGAGGAACTTCTTCATTGTGAGCAAAAGCTGCCCAGGGAGGCTGTGGAGTCTCTTTTTCTGGAGATCTTCCAAACCCACCTGAATGCCACCCTGTGCCCTGTGCTCTGGGTGTCCCTGCTGGAGCAGGAGGGTTGGACTAGGTGATCTCTAGAGGTCCCTTCCAACCTTGAACATTCTGTGATTCTATGTATCATAGAGAATATAACTGCATTCATGTCTCCTTGTGTTAGCCCCAGCAAAGCTGAGCCCTTCTGAATCGCTCTCAGGAGATGTCTGCCTTTCTCTATGGACTATGAATGTGGGTCTGAAGCCAGTTATGCAATTTAGGTGACCACAGCAAGCAATGCAGATATTCTCCCCTCACCCTCCAGTTCATGTGACCTGCTGAGGAAGTTAAAAGCAGAACAGCTCCCAGAGGATTTTAGGTTGCAAAATGTATTACAGTAAAAAGGAGTATGGCAATACGATAAAGCAGAAGGACGGCTCCTGTTTTTTTTTTTTTTTTTTTTCCCCATGGCAAGGAATGTCTTTTGCCCCATGGCTAATTTTTGCCCAGTTATTATAAAATGAGGAATGAGATTGTCTGTTATGAATCTTATGCTTATGTCGCATATAGTCAGAGGGAGAGAAGGGAAATGATTTTATACCTTTTAAATCATTTGCAGTATACAACAATAAAACCATCCCAATAGTATATTTGAGTACTTTGATTCACTGAGCTTACATATCTGAAACTAAAAGAAATATCAGCTTCCAGTGGAATTTACATATTTGCCTTAGTTTCTGTATTATATTAATCAAAATTACCCCAACAATTAATAGTTTGAAGTAGAATATTTTGTTGCAACCTTCACCGAATTGTTGTTCAAAAGAGAATATTTTGTTGTGTTTACTGAGTTTTTGTTTTTCAGTGATAATTTCAGATAGAGTATTAAGAATTAATAGATTTGGGGCTTTACATTTACTAGACAGCTCTTGACAATTTTAATAGTTCATTTGCTATTTGCTTAATCTGTTTCATGTTCATAGTAAAGGTTAAATAAAAGTAACTATTCCAAGAGTGTGAGAATTAAACTAACCTGACGATTATAGAAATCATCATTTTCATATGACTAGACAAAATCCTTTTAAGTGAAAACTTGAAAAACAACTCAAAATTTAAATAATACCAATATTAAAACGGAAAGGGGACATAGTGATTAAAAAGTTTTTTTATAACTTTTTAATTTTCTTTTACCTCTGCAGTATAGCCCTGTGATGCTTAAAAGTCAAAAAGACAAATTTCTGGTGTTCTAATAACACGCTAGGAACACTAAACAGTGGTTGCAATTGTCTTTCACAGGCTGAAAGACCTTTCTCAGTTAACAGTGCTGTTTTTCCATGAGTTATTGACATGCATATTGGCATGATGCAGGATTTCAGAAAAATATTTGATTTTGCTCTAATTTGAGATTTGCAGAAATACCCAACAAACCAAGGTGGCTAGGGTATAATGCATACTCCTTTCGTCTGATATTCCTATTTAAAAGTATCATGATTTTTAAATCTAGGCCAGTGAAATGCTAGAAATATATAAAATGCTAGAGACATTTTAAAATGTTACAGTAGATCTAAGACTGAAAAAGGTACTAATAGAGAAAAAAATCTATTTTCATAATATCTCCTAGTCTTCTGTCTTCTTATCATCATAGCCTTAAATAATTTTTATAACTTTTTCTGTAGACTGTGATAGTTAAGACTATAGACTTGTATATCTCCTAGCTGGCACAGTGAGTTATGTGTTTTGTACTTTAATGCCATGCCAGTGTAATGGATATACATGGCTACGTTTCTCAGAACTGTTTTTTAAGCTTTGTGGAGTTCTACTATGTCCATCATAACTCCAGTTCTCCAGACATTGAAGAAAGACTGCAAATACTTATATGGCATTTAATCACAGGAAGTAACAGTAGCATTTTTGTTATGTCTTGTAGTGTAGTGCTTAAGTATTACAAAGGCTTGATTTTCAGAAGGATCTCCTGCAGTGATAAGTGAGGATAAATTACTTAAAAATTAAAAAAGTAAGAAAAAAATTCTGATTGAGAATTTAACTTTGCCATTATTTAGCAGTGTGTGTTGTATTTAAAAAAAAAGAAAAAAGAAAAAAGTTGTTCATGAAGGTCAAAAGTAACCCAAAAGGTCTCATATTTTTAAATTTCTTCTGACCACATGTTCTTAGAATTGACACTAAAGTTTTACAATACTTGTGATAATCAAGAATTTGTATAATGCACAAAACACTTTAATAATGATTAAATAAATGAAAATATTTTCTTAAGACTCAAGAAAAGTAATCAAAAACATTTCTAACTTTCCTAGACTTTAAAGAGAAAAGTATTTCATTCCAAAGCAATGCCCAATCAGTAAAAGTATATTTTGTTATGAATTACAGAATGTTATAATGAAAACTTCTTAATTATCCTCACTTTGACATTACTGATGTCAGTGAAAAAGTTCATTGTGAAATATCAATTAATTTTTCAACTACAGAGAAAGTGTATGGTTTTCTATAAAAGCTCCTTATTTCTGACTTAACTCTTGCTGGAACAGTTTTATTTTAACAGTTTTTGTGAACTCCAAAAGAAAATTTACCTTTCTCTGTTCATACATTCATCAATATGATTTCCCCAATAGTGGATTTGAGAAATCTTGTCTTACTCCATTTAGCAGCATAGTCAGTGCAGCAGTGTAGCCAGTGCTATGGCATACTATATATAAGAAAAAACCCTACAATTTTTAGGGTTATCAAATAGAGATATTATTCATCTGTGTAAAATATCTGCAGGTGTAAACATTTAATCAGATTGGCTCAAGGGAAATAAATCTGGCTCTTTAGACCCAGAAATAATCACAATGCTTCTGATGTTTTCTGGATGTTTAAGAAAAAAAAATAAATAAAATAATTATATTCTCTGCATGGATATCCTTTTTCCTAAATCTATAAACAAGTACACTGTATCCAAAAAGAAATTAATCAAAACTGCTTCCCAAGACTCTGATCAAAATATTATCATAATTCACTTTGAATTAAATTAAAAAGAAAAAAAGCTCCAAATTTAAAAAATAGTAAACATTTATTAAACAATTCCCTCACTTCTCCTTTGGTTTCCTGAAACTTCTTCCCCTAAAAGTGCTGAGTCCTGGAAAAGGATCACCATGTACCTTAGGAGTCATCCTGTTTGGAACTGGCTGGTTTAGTATTGCTGCTACTGAATGGAAAGTTGTTTTAAAAGTTCTTATAGTTAAACTTAGAGAATGTGTCTTAATCTTTGTAAAGAGGATTTTTTTTTTCAATATATAATTTTGTTCTTGTATCAGGAGAGATGTGACCACGGCTGATAGTGACTCACTACTGGCTTGACTGTTTTTCTCCAATCTGTATTTAAATTGCAAATGACCAAAAAGCTAACTTTGTGTCTAGGCTTTTATTATTAATTCCAAGAGTCAGACACTTAGAGATGATTAATACTCAAGACCACATGCTATCTAAGATAAACAAGCTCCTGTGTTCTTAATGTAATAATTTAGCAAGATTGTAAGTCAAATTTTAGATAACAACATATTATTATGCCAGCAGGCAAAGATTTCTGTTAATTAGTTCACAATTAGTCCCTCTTATTTCTAATCTCAAAGTATTAGATATTGATGGAATTAATAGATTCGTGGCTGCATCTTGATGGTGTCAAGCAGGCCTAAATGCAAATAGAGATGTTTTTAATGGGTTTTATTGATTTATGTGCATATGCTGTTTAATCAGTTTTTTTCTTGACCTATACAACTGGTTTTGTTTATATCTTACTTCATAAAGAAAATGCAGGCACTAGGGTCACCTTTATCATAATTGGAAGGAGTTTGTTGTTTAAAATCATTTTATCCATCATGCAAATGTGAGTTTTAAGGTAGAACATATCCTTCACAAGCAGTACTCCACTAACCTAGTAGGAAGTCTATATGGCTTTCATTCTCACTTCAAACTGATTTTGAAGGAGAATAAATGTCTTCATTGAAGTATCATGAACTGAGAAGAATCTGAAAATGCAACACTATATTATCCAGATGTTGGTGCACCTGACTTCAAAATGTCTCCATGAGCTTCTCTGAGAATATTCAAACTTAACAAATCTATAAATCTTAAGATCAAAAAGCTACCAATAATCTCATCTGGATACTTTCAGCCTATAACTACTGTTATTGCAAAATTTGCTCAAGAAATTTTAACAATTCTAATTTCTGCCCTCTGTCAGCCAGACTCACAGAACATGCTTGACAGGTGGGGCCTGACGAAAGAATCTCCTAAAAGGGTGTAGAAGTGAGAGTACCATTGTACTATCATGTACAACCAAAGAGTTTTTGATCTTCATTTTGCAAATACGTGAATTTCTGGCATCTTCTCTTGCCCAAGGCAGGCATTTATGGGGGTTAAGAAGGGTAGATAATAAAATAATGAAATCCCTAACCATTCTCCCACCCACAAAGGGTTAAATGAATGTTGGTCCTTCAGCAGCACTTGCAGCAGGTACTCAGTGAGCAGCATAGTCTCTTGGAAGTTTATCTCTGCCCTTTTCTTGGTGATGGGGTGAACAGTCTCATAATTTAGGCATGTCACTTACGCAATGTTCTTTTCTTGCAAGACTTAATCAAATCTATCTATCTTATAAAAACACATTAGTGCAGATTTCTGTAAGATCATTCATCCTCCTGATAGATTTGTGCCCAATCACTGTGCAAATCTAATTTCTTTTGCCTTTGCATTAGCTTTTTAAGATTTGGATTAATTTAAATACTCCTGCCCCCCACTCCCTGGGCAAGTGAGATTCAGCAAGTTAACCTAATAACAGCACATACACAGCAGTAGGGTTTTTTTTTTTCTTAATTTTATTGGTTCATACATTCTGAACAGTTAAAATAAAATTTACAACACCCTACTGTCTTAACTGTAAACTAGCTTGCAATCAATTTGCTGTAATGAAATTAAAGCCATAGAGTATGACTGGAAAGCAGAAGTCCTTTAGTACTTTCTAGAATTCATAATGAATATAACTGTTAAAATCTAAATAGATCATGTTGAAATGCAGTTTTTTTTTTCCAAACACTAAGGAGAGATTTAGAACACACTATTCTCAATTAAGCATCCAACTATAAAATTCTAATTATCTCATCTGTGGAGATTTAGAGATTTCATTTTTATACAATGTGTTGCAGATACCTAGTAAAAATCTGCCCTCCGCTATATTTAATTGCAGACTAACAAACAAAATTAATTTACCTTTCAAACATAAGACCTATTTGGAAATGAGCCTGAGATCTGCAGGATTGGGGTTTGCTTGCTTTCTAAGTGATTTAAAGAACAATTTAAACTTTGAGATTAATTTTTAAGAGCATTATTTAATCTTAAAAAGGATTGGAAATCTGCTAAAATATTTCTTCCTTAATTGTTATTTGATATTTGCTTATCCTATCAGTCTTCTATTTAACAATTTTGGAAAGAAATAAGGGTATTTTTACTATTTATTCCAGGAACACCATTCAGACACCTTAATAGCAACCTGTCTTCCGTATGGAATATAGAATATGGAATATGTAGTAAAAAGACAAAAATAACACTCTAGAGAGATTATCTAAGGATTTAAGAGAGTCCATTTGCTGTCTACCCCTGAGCAATCAATTATTTCTAAGCTGTTGTCCATAACCAGAACTTGGTCTCATATATAGAATGTTATGAGTTAGCTTCAACCCTATTCCAACCACTAACCTGTTATGAAACCATCAGCCTTTCCAAATAAATGAGTCTTGATAAGTTTAAGGAATATCTGCATGCTGAGATCTTTCATATGTCGATTACTGATACTTAGTAGCTTGAACTGACTAGCAACTTCCAAGCTGGCTTTAACTACAGGCTCACCCCTGACTCCAGCTGAAATTAAATCATACACAAAGATCTACTTTTCGTTTCCTGAACACAAAACCTTACTAATCTTAATGACTTGTCACAAAGCAGTTAAAAACAATGTCTACTTTTTTTATATGTCTCTTCTTTTCTTAGGTCTATCTCAATCTTACTCAGTATAAAATGGGATATAAATGGGACATTCTCATTTAAGAGAAAATGGACAATTATTAATTACCAGATAGCAAATTGCTCATGTGATAGAAGCATAACCTTGAGGGTCTGATTTTCTAGGTTCTCCCACCTACAATAAGAGACCTTCCTAATATTTGCGGTAGCACTACTTTTTCTATCTGTATGTGCCTAGTAAACCATATGAAGTGCCTTGATACTTCTATTTTACTTCATTGTCTAAACTTGGATAAGTAGTATTTTCCACAGGAAGGAAGGAAGGAAGGAAGGAAGGAAGGAAGGAAGGAAGGAAGGAAGGAAGGAAGGAAGGAAGTAAGGAAGGAA
>JAVCKT010007339.1:1130-37127 GCA_032273925.1 Rhynchotus rufescens
GGCTCTCTGTTAAAAGTGCTGTTTGATTATGATCTGTCACAAAAGCATTTCTGTAATGTTTTCCTACTGTATTCCTGTAGCAAAGCATGCCTAGAACATGCTATTGCCCATCAGATGTTCGCTACCTGGGCATGGCCTTTGCTCATGAGAAGTACTATTGATAAGACCCTATTACAATTCCTATTGTGCACAGGAGGAAATTAAAACATAAAGAGTCCTAAGTGAATGGGCTCAGCTAGGAGCCAGCCAGGGGCTTGGCAAGTCATTTGGTCTGAAGATGCTCAACTGAAAACTGTAAGACTGAAACTGTAGCTGAAAACTTACTGCAGTAAGACCTTATTTTCCCATGGGGTTTGTTTGTTTGTTTGTTTTCCAGTTGAGAGTTGCTATCGCAGAAGGAATAAATGCATCAGTATGACTGACTTTATCAAAAAGTAACTGGAAAAAATGACAACTTTATGACACTGTTCTTTTTCATGTCCCCTTCCCATGAGGTGCACAAAAGACGTGCTTCCGTAGAGGGGATGAGCACATTAAGACGAGCACAAATAAAATCTGCACTGTCTTCAGCAGGTTTACCTGCCTCTACGTGAATAAAATATGCAAACCTCAGAGGCTCAGAGTACTATGAGCTGCCCATTTTTGGGGTGGCTTTTCAGCACCTCTGGTGACTCCCCACAACATCCCACAGAGACTTCTCCAGCAGAGCTTGCTCTGCGCTGCAGTAACCTGCAGAGATGCCAATTCATGGACACATTTCTTATCTTTTACATTATAAAAGTATGAGTGCCAACACTTTGCACTTACAGCCTTTTATCTGAGGACCTGAAAGGGCTGGGCACTCATTAGCGATAGCAACCATAATTACATTTTATTTCCCCAGCACCCTGTCCTGAGATTCCTGATTGTTTTTCCTCAGTGAGAACCCTATTGACTTTGTGCTTGCCTGGAAGTTTGCCCAGCTTAGCGCTGAGTGTAAATTTGAGCCAGCACTTTAGGAATTGATCAACACTTCTTTCATCCAAGGAGTTCAAAGTGCTTAGCAAACAACTGAACTTCATTTAACCTGTAAAATACAATAAGTTTTATAGCATCTGCGCTGGAGATAGGCAAGCAGGTCCAGATTTGCTCAAAATCTCTGAGCACGTGAGCCCTGGTGTTTGAAAAGAGATGCCGAAGCCACTGACCTCCAGGCTATCTGTCTGATCACCAGACAAGGTTCCTCCCCAAGCTGCCCGAATGAGGAGCTATATCTTGCTCAGGCTTTGCTAGGAGTTGCTCTAGGATATTATTTTGCCTGGCCTCTTTGTTTATTTATATCAAAGGTATTGTCCATTGACCATGCTGGATGAAAATAATAGCATTTTGCATGTGCCCAGGGTTTCCTTTCCAAAGGGCTTTGCAATCAGTGTGAAATCAATTCTTGCAGTAAGTTGAGCAGGTCAGTGGCCCAGGTATCTATTTCCACAGATGGCTAAATCCAGACCAGAGATGATCCATTGGCTTTTCTGGGACATTCAGGATTTATAGCATTACAACTGAGAAGTCAGTCGAGACCTGGGGATTGAACTGGTGAAGTTGGAAGAGAGATGCAACCAGTTTCCTGGGCTTGTTGCTCACAGTGAGCGGTTCAACAGGTGGAGTCCAACACCCCAACCGCGAGAGGATTAACTCAAGCTGCAACTTTATTACCTCTGGAGCACATTCCTTGGCTCTTTCCCTTTCTTTCTGCTTCTTTCTGTAATACTCGGAGCTTAGTTCGTAACAGCTGGTTTATAATTCTTTGCTCTGTTTGATCAGCCTGTGGCTGAGCGTTGCTGGTTTGCTGTGGTGAGTGATGCAAACGCTCTGTCTCAGAGGCAAGCACGATGCTTTCAATACCCATCCCTGAATTCGTCTTTAGCTCATGCAGCAGAACAAAATAGGGTGTAGAGCCCATTTCCTCGACGAGCAGAACCTGTTAATTTTTCTCTTTTATAACCTGCAGCGTTACCAGCAGCAAATTACGGCTATCGATAACTCATTAGCAAATAAAATAAAAGACAGCGCCACTGACATCTGTATGAAGCCATGTCTGAATGGCACCAGCTTCTGCTTATTGGGCTTTTAGTATTCATTAAGGCATGTAAACGGTATGTGTTTAAAATGCTGATGTATGCAGCATGTGCTGAACTCTCCATCTGCATTAGCTGAGACAGTGGCTTGTACCAGCCCTGCAGCCTAACCAACTTGATTTATCATAGTTTCCTAAGCTCTGTTTATGAGGCTGTTTTGTTCGTAACAGCTTAATATTTTTTTCACGTGGCAGAATTTATCAACATCTGCGCGTCACGTTGCGCTGGGCGCTCGGTCGGCCCTGCTCGTGCTGGGAATGGGGTGGTACATCTGGGGCAGGGATTCGGTCTGCCGGGAATTCAGCCACCGCTTTCCAAATGACAGCTAATTTAAAAGGTGGTGCTTCTCCTGCCTGTTAGATTCGATGGAAGGAAAAGCACATCATCATCCCCTCTGCTGTCCTTCCTCTGTCTAGTTGAAGAAAACAAGCAGAGACAGGAGGAAGAGCAGTCGGAGTCGTGCAGCAAGATCAAGAGGCGGATTAAAAGATGGATTGGACATTGCTGCTGATAAAAAGATGATATCCTGGCACGTCATCAGGCACTGGCCACTCGGGATACTGTCATGACATTGATTGTGTCCTCTCCAGCCAGCTTGACCCTGGCCAGATAAGATATTCTGTGATGTTTGGGCTCTTGAATTATGTTTTCCTATTATCTGTGAAGTCTGTAGCCCCACTACATTAAAAATACATAGAAAATGTTCCTTAATGTGTGTGCCTGCAACAATTTTCATTTGGTGCCCTCAAAACAGTCTTCTGAAAGCAGGACCTCAGAGGTCCCCTCAGAGGCCAGACAAGTTGCTATTAGGCAAAGGCCAGGCATCTTATAGCAGCTTAAGGATACAATTAGGCTCCTTTCAATGCCCTTCTCATTCCTTTCAGCCCCGCTTTTGCAAACCATAACCCCTTTTTGTAGCACTCCGCTTCCTCACAAGGCAGGCTGTCCAACTCCACATGCAAAACCAGAGTAACTTCCTCCAAGGCATCGTTGCTCATATCCTAATTGCAGGAAAACCTAGAACGGTTGTGTACCAGGTCTGTGACCTTGACCAGAGCATGGGTGTCCATAGACCAAGGGATAGCTCTGCTTGGAAAGGTGATTATTGTTAGACGGGTAAAAATCAGTGCTGCTTGTAAAAATGCCAGTGAAAAGGGTGAATGAGAATTGTTTTGATCTGGGCGAGGGAGGGATCTCTGCATTTAGACAAGGTTGTTTTGGGTTTCCAAAGGAGGTCTCATGAAGTCCCAGACCCCCAGCTCCAGTGCAGCCCAAGGTCTCACGGGAACAGAGGCTGTTGTTTAAGAAGGAATTCCCTTATGCAGAAAATGTCTGTTTGTAGTGAGGGCTTTTGTTGCATTAAGTCCAAGTAAACCCAAGTATTAAAACATCAGAAGTTTTTTTCTGATGTGATACTACCTACCGCTTTACCAGAAATATGTGTGGTTTCCTACTTATCTGCCTCTGCGCGTGGAAGACTGACATCACCGTCTCCGGAGGGGCTGGGACGGAAACATCAGATAATGTAATTGTGAAACACTTTGGACTTTGAAACACAGGCTGTTTCAAATCCAGTTTATGGCACTGAGAGCTTCTTTCAGTGGCAAGCATGAATCCAAACCACTAAGCTCCGCAGAACTGCTGCCTTGAAAAGCCTTTAAGGGGGAGGCTCTTTCCAGGGCTGTGCTCTGTGGCTGGGAGTGCACTGGTGTAATCCTGCTGCGAGAAAGCATCACCTCTCTGCTCTTTAGCCTTATTCCTTTTTAAATAATTATGTGTTTCCATGGAAGAGGTCGTTTCCACTGCTGTCATCTAGGCTCATGGCTATTCTGCCATGCCGGTGTATCAGAACCAATGCTACAAGTTCCTGGAATATTTTTTCTCCTTTTTTTTTACAGTAATTTCTATATAGGAATTACTCTCCCTTGCAGTGTCAATGTTTTTGCATGCCTTCAAGCCTGCCTTCAGTCAGCATGCGCTTCGTACCATAACCCTTCAGGATCAAAATTTTGATCCACAACATAATGCCGTTATTATTACTTTCATTACTGTCATCTGTTTCCGTGTGCACTTGAAGAACTCCAGGGCTTTTGATTCTTAGGAAGATCAGAGTGTGACTAGTTCTAAAGAAGCAGCATAAAGGAACACATCTTAGAAAAAATAAAGGTTGACACAGACCCAGTGCCAGAGCCCTCCTTGACATATTCTCTTTAAAGGGACAATGTCACTGAGAATACTTATTGTGAGCTGTTTATTTTGGTCCAAGCAACCATAGTCTGTATCTTTCAAGCAGATTAATAGCTCTGCTTATTTGTCCCTTCTTTATGGTTAAGAGTAGATGAAGTGTGGTGCATGGGTACATGGACACTTGTTTCATCATTAGGAGGATTTCCACTTGCTGGAAATTTTTTTTTGACCGTAGATTTTTTGTCTAGCAATGAAGAGCATTCCTGTGACTTGGAGAAGACTGAATATTTGGTGTTTTTGTGTAGAAGCCAGATGGCCAGTGCAAGGAATCCACCTTCAAACCATACGTGGCATCATTTGGAGAGGGTGGTGGGAGATCAAGCTAACATCCATCCAATCTCCGATCTATGTGTGCATCTCACTGCTGCTACAGCAGTGGTAGCAGTGCTGCTTTTATAAACACACTTTGGTAGGTTATAGAGCGCATTTGTTTCCAATGTACTTATTCCTGGAATTTGGCACACAACTTCTCGTCCTCAGAGTCTGGAAAGTTTTATTAGAAGGGGAAGAGCATTGAATGAGAGTCACCAGCCTGGATTTCATTCCTGGCTCAGCCACCAGCCCAAGCCAGCATTATGCAAACAGCCTCTTGGTTATCTGGCTTCATGTGCAAACACTTGCACGGCTGGGGCTGTAGAACTTGGACTTGTGTTTGCCAGCTCTCTGTCCATCCATTTACCCCTATGTAAAATAACTTGAAGAATACTCCTCTCCCAAGGACTGAGTTGACATTTATGGGCTTGCTTGAAAATCTTGGGAGGGGAAGCACTATTAAAACGCAGAGAATGCCTTTTAACTGATGGAAGGGTATTTTAATGAAATATGCTGGCAAGCTTCTTTTTGCTGCACGGTGCCAGTATTAAATGGGCTACTTGACGAGCTGCATATCTGCCCTTTCCGAGCGCCTGGCTGGGGAATAATCAGCATTGTTTCCTGCAGCAAAACACGCGCTCACCTAGTTCGTTGCTAGGTTGTTCTCCTTTCTTGCCATCTTTCCTTCATTTCCCCCTCAATAAATTCGGTGCTGGCTCAGAAGCTGCAGGAATCTGCAGTTGCAACATGTGATCCTCGCTAGGTTTTCTCACCATGTGAAAGTGTTTCTCTTGGTGGTCTGGATAATGAGTATTCCTGTTATATAACCACCCCCAAAATTACAGCCCCTTCTGTCTTTGAAAAGCTTTTGCTTGTCCTAAGTGCTCTGAGGCATCTGTGCTTAGTCTGTGTGGAAAAAAATGGCAATGGGGTGCAAAGAAAAATCAGAAAAGGTAAAGATAAGTGATTGTGATTGGAAGGAATTTCTTGAGAAAAGGAAATGGGGCTGAGTCCCTGCTAACAAAAGCGGCTCCAAAGCTGGTAGCTTGGAGGCTGTCTGCTTAGGAGGAGATTTCTTATTTAACTCACCCTTGATAGTAGCCCTGTTATTATTATTATTATTAATTTTGTAAAGGCTTGGGTTGTTCCATTTCTCTCTTCACAGTAATTTGTTTCAGCCACTGAAGGCTTGAACCAGAAAACTGGAAATTCTCCCCATGGGTACATTTGCTGGTGAGTGACCTCCTCCTCCAGAGCTGTATCTACCTGTGCTCCATATGGAGAACCTATGTCCTGAGCTACCCTAATCGTTGTGTCCTTGCTATGGACCAACAAGACTCACCTGCAACCCACTCAAATATTTCGCTATGCAGAATGTAATCATGTCCTCAGCACTGTGAGGAAGAGCAGCTGCTTTTCTTCAGCCTGCTTTTAGGACCTTTTGGAAAAAGAGGCCTCTTTGATCTGGACTAGGAATCCCCAGATTGCTCATGCTGAAAACCTCAACCTTGCCCTGTGTTCTGGGTATGGATTTGGTGTCTTCTCCTTTGCACCAGTCCTGCTGGGTGTTATGGAGAATTGAGAACTAGAGTTTTGCTTTGTGGCCTTCTCTAGCTGTTATCAAATCTCCTGGCAGAGGAAATAGGTTGGTAATTCCTTGTGCATTCATTCAGCCCCTGCCAGTGTGAAATATGAATGAAAGACAAAAACAAAACCCCCTGCAAGCAGAGATCACTATAGAAAGATTGACTCTTGCAACTCAATGCTACCTTCAAGGAACTCGGAAAAAAATCTATCCAACAACACCATCTGTTTGTGGCACAATGTGTAAATTTGTATCTATTTATGAATTTTTGAGTTATGATACTACAAATATCTCAGCTGCAGTTTTCGTATCAGTACATGAAATAGTGTAGAGATATACCGTGTATTTGATCCCAGGACAAGAACTTGTATGCACATTAAATAATAATAATAAAAAGGCAAGGCTAGAGCAGCCAACGGGAACCACTGCAAAACTTCTGCACCTCTTGGGGCTTTTGCAATTTTTTTAATAGAACTTACTGGAGCTCAGCATAGAAAAGTACCAATTACTTGACGAGCCAGTTTCCCAGATTGTGTATCAGGCATTTCCAGTGCCTTTTAGCTGGCTCTCTGATGATGAATCACTCAGATTTGCATCAGCCGGGAGGCTCAGTGACTGTGGTAGCCTGAGTGAATTTTTATATTCCTGTTTTCTTTCAATGATTCACCTCGCTCTTGCTCTCAGTGCCTGTTCTTCAATCTGAGAGAGTGACCCCTTCACCACTAACCTCCTTAAAATGTTCTGGAATGCTGCTCTTATCACTAATGGCTTTATTTATTTATTTTATTTTATTTTTTTCTGAAATGGAAGCAATTGAAGTCTATATGCCATGGGGCTTTCCCATTTATGTGCACATCTGATCCCATGCTGGAGGAGCTGCCTGGCCTTCAGTTGAGTGTTTCAATACATATTAGCCTTTTCTGTGCACGACTAGATGTGTGCTGGTTGCACTGGTGTGTGGCTGCATTTTGCCATGGGATGCACAGGGGTACACCAAGTACTAATAACTCCTTGCCTCGGTTTCTGTACTGTCCAGCGCCCACTATACTTACTTTAACTTACAGCTCTTTGGAGAAGCAATTACCTTTGTGTTTCTAGCCCAGCGGAGCTCAAATCTTAGCTGAAATTTCAGCATGCTGCTATATTCCAAATAGTGGTAAAGAGGGAGGAAAAAAAGTGGAACAGGCGCTGAAACTTAGAGCATTTCCATAAACGCTTACAAAAATGCTAAATACCATTGGTGTAGAGTGATTATGATGCTTCCTGCAAATGAAAAAGTCTCTAGATTTTTGTGGTCAGTGCATGTTTTCTTAGCCATGTTCTTTCCTATTAGTAGTGTTCTGTCTTTCTGATATAACTACCTTGATCATTTGTCTCACAAATACATGGCACCTTGATTAAAGCTGCATAGAGCCTTCAGCTGTGTCAATTATGTAATTTGCATTTTATTTAGCTTACAAGCCTTGGGGCTTTCTGTTACGTTATAGAGGATATGCTGTACAGCAATTAGCCTAGAACCAAGCGTTTGCATGTTAATGTGCTAGAACATGTGTTTGCCTGTAAATGAACTATTTTCCTGTTGCAAAGTTTGATTCTTGTTGAGAAGGGGGTATTCTAGTCATCTTCTAGTCATTTAGTGTGACTTCTGTGTGTATTTTTAAAAGTTTTTGGCCAGGCACACTGATTTGGGATGGTCATGATTACAACTGCTAGGGCTGTCGATCCTCAAGCTGGTAGGGTGACTGAATAATGACTGTTTAAGAATAATTTCAGTCCTTTAATTAATATTCTATGATTGCATGTTATTAGGTTTTTAAACCACTATCAATTTTTAAAATATAAATTATTTTGTAGATTGGGAGCATTAGCTAGATGCTGTGAAACACTTTCACCAACCTTATCTTTATTATCTTATGATTTCACAATGTTTTGGATCTTGCTATTTATTAACACTGCCCCTTGGATAATTACAGTTCTCCTCCTTTGTGATCACCTCTGATGATGTTATAATTTTCTTTAATCTTCATGCAAAATTTCCTTAGAGTCAAGAGACAGAATGAATTTGAGTATTATTGATCAAAATAATGTGCCACATCTTAAAAGGGCCCTAACTAAATGACATATATTCTTGCAACAGCAGAATCACTTTGAAATGTAGTTTTGTGCCCTTCTCTGTAATGGGAAGAAATGATCTAGTCTTGATTATACTATTGTTCTCCCTTTCAGTGTAGGTTTAACATCAATCAGCTGGACAGCATGATTGATTTTCTAATTAATAAGGCATTTGTATCAGCTTGCATAACCACACAAAGCTTAATGGGTTCCCTAATGTATCTGAAAACTGATTTTGTGTGTGTGAAGCTTTTTAAGTAGTGGTAAGGCTAGTTACACCGTCTCTGCACACGAGAACTCCTCAGTGCAGTAAATGTCAGTAGAAAGTGTATCGCACCAGACAGTGCAAGCTGATTAAAAGGTTTGATGGCCTCTATCCTGAGACTATCCTATCAGAAGTCTGTCTTATCAGAATTTTAAGAAATACCAGACTTCAATAAAAAGAGAAGAGGGTTGTGATGGAGCTGCTCTAGCCTGCCCTGGCTCGTCAGCCTGGCTATCTTCAGACCTCCAAGAGTTCCTTGATGCTTACCAGTGTTGGAGACAACTGTGCTGGCAAAGAAGTGCCTTGAGAGACACCAGCCCTACCACCTCGCTCTTCAATATTAGTGACTCTCTCCAAAAACCTGGCCCAGGACCAGAAGGTCAGGGTCTGACCCGGGCTCTGCAGAGGAACTGGAGCATGTCCTTGCTGAATGAGTAAGCAGAACACTTGAAGAGCTGTCACAGTTTGAGCTTCTTTTCTGGGCTACAGCAGTTAATTGCTGCAGCAGCATAAATGATTTACATGTATTTGCTTTGGCTTACATATGGTTTGAGGAGCCCCCACTCCCTCTGCATCTGAAGGACTGTGCCACAGTTGCTCTGGCATTTCGCTAGGAAGATGATGGTGAAACCAAGCTCAGACCAAGCAAAAAGGGTGTCCTGCGGGACCAGGCTGCAAGAAGACTACAGACTTCAGAAATACAGGGTCTGATGCACCACTTCCTTGTGCATGTGACCTTCCCTCCCCGCCAGCCTCAGGGGAGCAAAGCTGAAATCAAAGGGGAAAAACCACCTTCTCCTTCAGCTACACTTTGATCTGTCGTCAATGCTGAGAAAACAGTTTTAATTCCCAATTCATATCTCTATTCCTTTCTATGAAAGGATGGAAACTGCAGGCTTCACTCGCATTACGAAACGCTTTGGCTGTGCAGCCCATAGGAGCAGAAGATGAAACAAAGACTAAATCTTGCAGGCAAACCAAACAAAATGAGGTCGAACGTGTCCTCTGATTTTAATCTCTCTTGTAAATTAAATGCAGTGTGGACAGGAGCCCTCTGTAGCTTTTACAGTCTCCTGCCCTGACTTACAGTTGTCTAGCCCCATTGCACCAAGTTATAAATCTGACCACAAAAGCTATACACCAGCTATACATCAGCACAGAATTTGGCCCTTAGCCCTTACTCGCTGTCTAGAGAATGAACGAGCTTCACAGAGTTAAAATAAATAAACTCGCAAGCGAGACCAAGATGATTTAAATCAGCTCTGTGGTGTAAGAAGAGATGGCCACCCATGTTGTATGTGCTGCGTATGGGGCATCACGGCCCAGGATTTCAGCTCACTCACTGGCGGGGTTGGGAAGGACAGGGAGAACCTTTCAGCCACTCCAACTAAAGGTAAAACGTGAATTTAAAGCATTGGGGAAACCTTGCAGTAACTTTATAATAGGCTGCTATTTGAGCTATACAGGCTGCCTACTGTAAACTGAGAGGTGCCATTTATGGGGCTGGCAGGGGGGAGAACCACATGGATTGGATTCGTACTCTTTAGTCCTTGACTGATGTGGCTGGAATAATGGTGCTGGTTTAAAATAGACGCAATACTTCTGGTAAAAGAGGATCATCACACTTTGGCTTTAAGCTGTGCTAACTGAAGGTAATTTACTACACTTAACATGATGGTGTTTCATTCTCAGTTGAGATATAACGAGGTATATTTGCAGCTTTGTGTCACGCCAATCCCAACGTTTAAGGGAGAGTTTAGGCTTCCAAGTGAAGAGGTGGTTTGCTTCTAAGGAAAAATGTGGTCTTAACAGACTCCCTGTCTGCAGCTCAGAGCACCAAGGAAACAAATCCGTGTCTTCTCATATAGCAATATCCAAATTCATTATATCACCTCATATAAAATGTTGAGTGATTTCTACCTAGATTGAAATAAAAAAGAAAATGAGTAAAAAGGAGTGGATGGAGAAATCGCATAAAAAAAGAAGGAAGCAAGGCTGAGTTGATGGAGCAATTACTTGGGTTACCACCCATCTGCTGAGCAGTAGCAAGTTGGTGGGTATGCTGCTAGCCTGGTGAGAATGTGCAATCAGTGTCAACCTCCAGGGATGAGTTTTAAACTAAAATATTTCAGCCCTGCTTGATGAGCCTAAGAGCACACACTGCTAGGATGACTCAGCGGATGTGTAGTAACTAATTTAAGCTGTAATCACTCAAGTTGTGTACAAGCATTTTTAATACGCAGCAGACAATGCTGGGAAGAGCATCTGAAACATGAAGGGGTGGAAACCCAGCCCGTAGGGAAGACACAGGATGGAAGAGAGGAGCTTTCTAGGAGCTAAAGGCAGAGAGCTGGTCCTGACTTGGCAAGAGTGTCTAAAAGAGCAGGGATGCATCCTTGGGCAATTGCATTTTTCAGAATAAATGTGCTGTTCTCACCCTGCTCTCCATAGGGATGCTACCCCTTCATCCGATGTCTTCTGCTCTCATAGAAAAAGTCCTTGAAAAATCACACCCTGCCTTTTGCTGGGTCCTGGTTTTCTTCCTCCTGGATGTAGCTGCCCCGGGAGGGGGATGGATGTGTTCCATGTCCCCATTAGCTTTTCTACATGGCCACATGCTGCTTTGTTGCAGGGTATTTTAACTGCTGGTTTTGTTTTCCGTGAAACCGTTTGATTCATCTGAAGTGCTCTGCTGCTCATGCTTGTTCTTTTTCCTCCTCTGGTGAAACACAAACAAGTTTCTGGGTGGCAAAAGGGCAGCAGGAATGAGGATCAGAGGATGCAAGGAAGAGAGGATGAAGCCTTGCATCTGTGTTGTGAGACCCTGGCCCAAGTTGGGTCTCCTTCCTCTCCCTACTGCCCCAGCTGAGGGATATTCAGATTCAGGGCGTCTTGCCACAGCCCAGCCTCTACTATGAAATGGATCAAGGTCCAAAGCTTGAACTCTCTGCCACCTCTGGGTTCCTAAAAGCGAGTGTTGTTAAGGGCTTGTGACTGAAATAGCTTTGCAATCTGCGAATTTGCTTCACCTCCATTCAAAGTTCATTCCTCCCACGCAGCTCTGAGCAAAGTGCTGCTCTGGCTGAGGAAGGGAGGTCCTTTGCCATGCACTAAGGGCATTGGGGAAACGCAGCTTTCACTTGGGCTGCTCTGGTTTTCTGCAAAACCCGAGCCACAGCCTATGCTCAGACTGGCAGTGGAAGGGCAATAACACATCAAGATATTAAAATTATGCTGTTGGAGTAGGGAAGAGGGGAAGATATTGGTAAGTGAATCATAAAATGATTCCCTGTGCTATGGGGCCCGTGAGGGCAGGGTCTGGTCTTGCCTTTGCACCAAAGCTGAGCTTTGACACCTGCAACCAGTGTCACTCTGCTCTAGAAAAGGAGTGAGGTAACTAAAATAATGTGGCAGAAATGAGACAAAAACAAATTTACAGAATAAATCGCCCCTCAGTAGCTCTATTTCCAGACGTGCCCCAGTGCTTTCTCATGATCATTCTCAGTGGAGACTTTGCTGCCACCTCCTCCTGAAGGCAGCACTTGGAGTGGCCTGGACTTTTCAGCCTCCTCCGGATGTTCAGGAAGCATTGCCACCTCTTGAATTAACCCCTCAACACCTTGTGCTTTCTGCAGAAAATAGTATGCTGGCCTGGTGCTGGTGATCTTCAGGCTCTGGGGAGGCCACTCCTGGAGGCAGATGCTACACGTTCAGGCACGTGCTCTACTGCAAGGTAAAGCTGCTTCTCTCCATCTGACTTCTACTTCCTTCACTTTCTCCTTCTATCTCAGCAGAGCCTCCTAAGAGACCAGCACTGATTTTGTATCATATGTCACAAGCTCTAAGTATCTCTCTAAGAGAACTTTGGATTGTTGCTGTGATCCTTGATTGAAACAACACGAGAAGTTAGAGCGCTCGGTGCGAACAGCTCCCCTGTCAGGTCACTAACTTCATTCTCATTTAGATTCTATGCTTTGTCCTTTGGGGAAATTTGTCATCCCTAATTAATCTTGGATTATGTAATATTTTTTGTAATCGCCTTATTGATTGCTCTAAATGTGCAATCATTTGTTGTTTTACTTATTCTACTGGCTGGGTGGCATTCTGCTTCTTGAGACAAACTCAGCCTTTACTCACGGTTGTGAATTCACTGGAGTTATGCCACAAATTCACAAATTCATTATGTCTTGTTAATGCAACCAGTTAAACCCATCTTTTGTAAGTAATTTTTGCTTAATTTGGTTTCCCTAGAATGGAAAAGGAGAGAAAATATTAGCCAAGCTTTCCTAAGCAAGACCATCTGTATTTCAATGGTCAGAAGTGACGGTCAGCAGGTCCCTGGTGCCAATGTGGCCTGGCCAGCATGCGAGGCACCGGAGGCTGCCACGAAGGCTGCTCCCTCCCTGCAGCAAACACGAGCAGCCCGGCCGTGTGTTTGAACTGAGACTCTACGGCCTCCCTGTACGTAAGCTGATTTTGATCATTTCAGAAGACCTCAGGAAATATCCCATGGAAAGCAGATGTCTCTCAGTTCCCCCGCAGAGGAAAAGCATTTTTGAGAGTCCAGGTTATCTAATTCATCTAATCCACAGTCTTGCCTCTGTATTTCAGATATTTTGCTTGTAAGTAAGAGTCCTGTTTACTTCAGCAATTGCATCAGAACATATTTTTGCATTTAATGCTTGACTCCTAAGGGTGTTTTCTCTGGAATTATTTGAGCTACATCCCCTTCTGATGGCAACTCCGAGGTCCCTGTACGGGTGCCAGAGGAGCCTCACAGGGTGAGGTTACAGTCCACAGCATCTGGCTCAGGGTTGGCAGCAGATGAGAAAAACGAGAGATTTTAATCTCTCTAACCGAAAAGAAATATTGTTTCTGATCTGTAAATACACACGTCAAATTTCCATCTGCCCTCTCCAGTTTATTGCACAGCCCATATTGTATTCAAGCCCCTGCTTCAGAAGATGTAGAAAATTTTGTGATTCTTCATCCTCTGGCCGGGAATTAGATCATTTTGAGCTCAATCTGTTGCTGTGCTATACCTGGTAAGGCAAGAAGCAACCTCACTCCATCACGGATCTTATGAGGGTCTAGAGATCCCTGAACCCAATTACAGCCTTCTTTTCCATTTCTTCCTTCTGCTTAGGAAAGCTGGGGCCTGTGAGAGGAAATCTGTCAGTAATATCTCCAACAATAAATAGTTTTGGAAAGCTATATGAAAGCACCTTGTGGTTGTGGCAGAATTTTCCTGCATCAAGACCTGATCCTAAATCCATTAAAGTACATGAGATTATTCCCGTTGCCTTCAGCAGACCTTGGATCAGGCCTGAGTGAAGCTTTTTGAAATAAAGCAAGTGGATGTTTTATTGCCTTTAAAATTCCTCCTTCTAACTTTTCGAAATGTCACTCATCTTAAAAGGTGAAGTTACTTAACTCTTAAAACAAAACCTATCTTTTTTTTTTTTTCCTTCAATGCTACCAGTCTCTGCAAAGTAAGGATTATCCAGGGTTAGGCAAAAGACCTTATCACAAGCAATTGCAGAAGCACATTCCCATTGCAAACTGAAAGAGATAAGAAGTGTCTGAGCAGCTGTTTTCTTAACATATATGGATAAACCAGCATATCAAGGCAAATATTTTTCCTTTCTTGAGGAATTAAAAAAAAAAAATCCTAGGACATTTTTAAAGGCCATTTCAAAGCAAAATATTTAGATTTTCTGATTATTAATTTGTTTTCATGGAATGATGGTATACTTAGTCTGACAACATGATTTCAAAAAAGAAATTGAAGTACTTAAAGAGAAAATGTTCTGACTTTGAAATAAGGACACATGTGGAGAGGACACATGTACCAGTGGCTACTTCAGCCTCTTTCACCCCCTGGTCTTCACTCTGGCTCTCTTTAACACAAGTGCGCCTCGGAAAATAGCGGATTGGTTTGCAGGCAGTATTAGATAATTTGGAAAGCACTTGGAAACTTGGAATGAGTCATGTTGAACAAGGTGAGAGAGTGGAGATTTTCAGGATGGTTATTTAGCTTTTCAACACATTGGGCTTAAAGTGAGTGCTACTATTTTCAACAGTATTCACTGATGTCATCATAACATCTGCTGGAAAGACGGTGGAATTTTTAATGATTTATTCAGGCATATAGCTGCAAAAAGGTGATTTATTCAAGTATATAATATACTGAGGGCTGAGTACACATGGAACTTTGGTAGAATCAGCCGCTGTGTGGACGTGGTGCTGCAGGACGAAGGGGTTAACCAGGCACCAGGCGTTTGCATTCTCTGCAGCACGGATAATGACTGTTCAGGCTCTTATTCAGGAGCAAAGCTCGTGCGTGCACTGGGATACAGCGCCAGAAGGCTCAGGCTCTTGTTTTCTGTTCAGTCACACAGAAACCACACAGCCACACAGAGTGTGGCTCAGCCAACTGCGTTGGCATTATGTGCACGTACACACAGAGACATACATACATATACATATATTTATATACATATATATATATGCTTGTATGCCTTTATCAGGACAGAGGAGAAAGGCGAAAGAAGAGAATGCAGGATAAACTCATTTCAAAGCCCATAGTCCCTTTCCTCCTGGATTGCTTTCTCCTCTCACATCTGAAATATTTCCAGGGAAGATTTATCTTGCCTTCATCGCCAAAGGTAGTGCAATGTCTCTGTAATATTAAAATCTCTCTCGATTTTCGGTGGATATTCTGTTAATTAGTAGGTTTCTCCTCCCAACTAGGCTGTAAATGGAAAGAGTACATACTCAACCAATTGCCCTACTTATGTAGCTACTCGGAGGAATGCTAAGATGGATTAACATGCATAACAGAAGGCTTGTGACCCTGGGAGACAGAAGAACCTGAAATAACCTTAATATCCTGTCAGCTTGCATTACCAAACCTCAGTGAACAAGAAGAGCCTATTTAGTAGTCTGTCTTGGAGGAAATATTCATATCTTTTATCTGGCTTTTTCCTCCCTCTTTTCAAATAGAAGTGTTGTTTTTATCTCGCCTGACTTTGTTTGTACGGGCGTAAGGTTGGCTTGGGTTTCTCCCCCCACAACACATATCCACTTCCCAAATATTACCCCGCCGGACGTATAGGCTGTCCCAGCTCCCGTATATTGGTGCTGTTGTTGTGCTGCTGTGCAATGAAATCTGTGTCTCTGCAGCGTGATGCTGTCTGTGCAGAAGCAGCCTGTGGTCCCGATGGCAAAGTGGACACATGGGCTTGTTACCCCAGCATCGGAGCCAGGTCTGCTGATGGTGGTGACACGTCATGGCCATGCAGGGACATCAGAGACGTCACCTCTGCTCCAATGTATGTGGGCGTATGCAGCACCCAGCGTTGGGCAGCATGGTGCTAGCCAAGTCGCCTGAGCTGGGCAGAAGGATTACCAGTTGGCTTAAAATCTTGTAAGTCTCCCTGCATGTAAAGATTTTACTCTCCTCCATTAGTCACATTTGGTCATTTCAGAGCCATCCCAACCGGAGATTTGTCAAAGCTGTAAGGGGCATAACATCCAAACTAGTTTTTGCTCTGTGTAGTCGCTAATGCTTTTTGATGGAGATAAGAGCTTTCATCCAAAATCCAGGTCAATCATAGCTGGTACCTGCTTGGGCATCCAACTTTGGTGGTGTTCCAAGGTAGGTTCTCACACAGGTTCATCTATGCTCCCAGCGGCCGCCATGCAGCCTTCCCAGCTGAAGTCTGTGTCAAACTCATCAATGTTTTTTCCTTAAATGCCAGGATAGGCAGTGAAAGGCAATCGCCATGGCAAAGATGGGCTCTCGTCTCCAGTCGCAGCTCTGTATTTGCTCTACTTTAGTTGGTACCTCTCATTAATAAGTGTAGGCCCAGTGAAAAAACTAAGAATAGGGACATTTGTAGACCAGCCCTGTTGTTACTCCAAAATTCTTGTAACGATAAGCCTGCATGTGCTTTAGCTCTGTCCTAGCACCACATAAATAAATAGTAGTAGTAAGTAAAGATGGAACACCCCTCATTATAGATATTTGCATTTTGTTACATATTTTCAACAGGGGGAAATGCAGCCCTGCTCCATCACAGTATGGGCTGTGAAACTAAATACACCCCTTGGTGTTGGAGCGAAGACTGCCCCAGCTGGTTCAGTCCCTTAATGTCCTGCTTGCTGGAGACAAGGTCCATCAGGGTCCCTGATCCATGGGCAATCATCGGAGTCATGCAAAGCGCCAGCCCAAAGGCCCCTGCAGTTTTCAGTGCTCTTAGTTTTTCTCTCACAGAAGCTGGGCGAAGGGGAGAGGAGCCGGCCCGCGCAGGGGTCGCTCCCGGGAGGTCTCCTCGGGAGGACGGTGCCGGCCCACCAAGGCGAGGGAGCACCAGGGAGAAACCAGAGAGCAGCCTCAGGCTGAGCGAGAATTTTCCATGTCTACAGGGAAGAAAAAAATGTGTTGAGCATATAAATAGGTCAGCGATGAAGCAATGCATTCTCCTATTGCCCTGCTTTCCTTGTTTAAATATAGGGAACACCAGAGGCCACATTCCTGGTGTGAGTGAAAGGCTTTGGAGCCAAAAGCCCTCATACCAAGTAGAAAATGAGGAAAAGCAACGCATGCAAGCTTTTTTTTTTTTTTTTTTTTTTTTTTTTTTTGAGGGAAATTAAAGAATTTAGTGAGAAGAAAACCTCATCTAGGATGCATATGGTATTTATTCAGGGCATGATTTTCAAAAGCAGCCATCTACTACCAACCAGTCTACTAGCAATCTTTTCTCAATTGTTGAGGGCTACTTGTAGTATGTTCTGGTTTTGACCTCATCTTCCCCTCACCTTGTCCGGAAAGCCTTGGCCACATCTACTTGCAACTCAGTAGCCTCCCAAGCCCATCAGTCACATCCAGGACCCACGTGTGATACGGTGGCCTGGCCACTCCATCCAGGCAAGGAAGGTGAGAATGTTCACACATCAGGGCTGCAAGGGGAGCTCCAGAAGATGAGAAATATATTTATTCAGCCCCAAGGAGAGCAGTGGTGGGGCAAGGATGAGGAGTGGTAGAGATTCTCCATCTCACAGCAGCAAGTCTTGGCCACATGGCTTGCAGAAGGGCACCTCGTGGTAATTAGCGATCACCCCAGAGCAGAGGATTGGCCTTTAAAGTGCAAGCAGCAGGCATTTTAATGAGACGTGCTTGCACCTGCAGCACTTGTTTCTTTCCACACAGAGGGGCTAAACAATCCCCTTGCACGACCCGAGAGGAGAGATGCTAACAAGGGGCAAGGTGGTGACAGGAGCTCGGGCAAGCGCTGGCCACTTGCTCGCCGGCGGCAGAGGAGGTGAGCGCACGGGGAAGGGGGAGACGGGAGCCTAATTAAAAGGTTATCGAGGCATCCTCTGCCCTGCTCCCTCGCCGACCTCGCTGGTAAGAAGTGGCCTTCTTTATATCACAACCTGTCAAAAAATGAAAGCAATATATTTCCCTGGAAGCAGCCGGGATCGCCACGGGGAGAGAGCTGCCGCTCAGCCGCCTGCCGGGCTCCACGGCGGCCCCGTTGCAGCTCTGGAGTCATCGCTGCACTTCCCAGCACGTATATTTTATCTGAGCCTGGTTGCCAGTTAGTCTCTGTGTTTATTTGTCTCACGTCGTTAGGATGGGATTATTGCCTGGCCAAGTTTTTTCATGATCTGGAGTGACGGTCTGGCATTGGGAGAGGGGAAAAGCTGCAGACCTTGCATGGTCCTGGGTTAAAAGCTCATTTTCTGCTGCCCCTGCACGGCCTCCCGCTTATGCATGAGATTTCAAAAGAAAATAGTACAGAGAAGCAATAGGAAAATAATAATGAATGAGAAAGCCACCATGCCCAACCTATGAGAAGACAAACTGCTTTTTAATTGCCCCAAAGACAGATGCAGATGGAAAAAAGTGGAGAAACTCCTTTTAACTCTGATATGTTAGAAGTAAAAGGGGAATCTCAGTTATTGATTGAGTAACATTTTCTCCAAAACCTAACATAGATTTCATACGAGCCCTTTCTGCCCATATTTCCTTCAGAGGCTGATATGTTTCCAATATAAGGAGTACAGGAAAAAAAGATTTTGTGAAAATTCACATCGAAATTATTGCTGCTCAGTTACAAATGTTCTTATCAAATAGTTATCCAATATTCTTCAAATATTTTTATTTTTTTCCATCCTAGTTCAAACCAACAGACTATTGCTCTAGCTATATCTAGCAGTAAAATTTCTGACAAATTTGGGGATGATGAAGGGTCCCTTTTCTGACTTCTTGTTTTTGAGAAAGCAGGTTGGAGAGAAGGAGGGAACATAAATACCTGCCCCTGGAAACACTGTTGCTGTGAGATGGAGAAAGGAGAAGGGAAAGAGGTTGAGGTGGCTGTGAGGCATGGGAGACATCTCCGGACGAGCAGAAGAGTGGTGGTGGTTGCCCGCAGCAGTTGCCACTTCTCCATTTAGAGATATTTCCCAAAATAAACCCTCAAGGTCTGTAATCCACCTCCGGATTCAGCGGTAGGTTTTGTAATGACAGAGAAAGTCTGGCAAGAGGGAGGGAAGCATCCCAGAAAATGGGATGCTGCTCGTCTGCCCCAGTCCAGAGAGCTGATTCACCGAAGCGTCGCGATGAGATGCACAGTGGCATGTGGACAGAGGCTTAAATAATTGAAATAGTATTTTCTGTCATGTTTCCATGGTTTCCTAGTGTCCCTTATGAAAACCTCTTGCGCATTATGGTGCCGTAAATCCTTATTATCTACATCTTCACAACCAGAAGCTTCCCATTATCCAAAAGAAGGGCGAAGCCCATGAGACGCGCTAATAGCATTGCAAACTCCTTCTGTTATCTTAAACCTTGATTAATCAACCTTATTCAGTACATGATAGCAGGATAATTGAAGCTGTCCCTGTATTGAAAAAAAAATGCATTAAGTACTTTAGCATCTGTAGCTCCATTTCCTTATTACCTAGTTATTGATGCTTCCTGGAAAATTTAGTGAAATCCTCTGTTTTGGGATAATTCTACTGATCTATATTTTCAGGGCATGTTGGTGGGGGGTTCTTGTTTCTAGTATCTTTATTGTGAGAGCAGGATCGCTGCTTCTTGCAAACCCATCTGTTCCTGCTGCTCATTCACAACCTGCAGCCACGGTCTCCTCTCATCTCGCTGTCACTCCCAGGCGCACTAATTGTAGGAGGACAAAATAATGGATTGTTCACTGGCGGATTTCTGTATATGAGAAGTACAACTTGGGGATTGGTTCTAGAAAAACAGCAAATTATCTTTATGAATTTAACAGAATCAGAAGCAGATGAAGTCTGATTCTGATCTCACTTTTCTCTGTTGACTTAAGCCTAAAGCAGCTGAATAATATTTTTGGATCATAAATTCTCCTGTGATATTTTTCATCGCAAAGGTAATTTGGAGTGAAGACTTCCGTAAACCTTCTTTTTTTTTTTTCTGTATTCTTTCTGTCCTGTCTGTGTCTTTTGCTTATTTTAGTGGGCCTACACAAAAATTTTTACAAGACTTTTGCACAGATACTATGTTGTTTCTTGAGGGAATATTGTCAAGTAATAGAGGAACAAAACAGTGGCAGTCTAGGCCAAGGTACTTGTTGCCCAGAAGCTTTTATTTTTGCTCCAGTCATCTTCGTCCTCTGCAGCTTCAAGTCCAGTATATCCTGTTGCACCAACCGACTGGTGAAGACAGTTGCTAAAATGCTGTGGCCAGTAATGATTTGCGTTTAAAAAATGCCAGTCCCTTCTTCACCTATTCATTTTTTCCTCTCTTTTTAAACATAAAAAAATGTTGATTTCAATGTTTCCTGCCCATTCCCAGCACCCTCCAGGCAGGCAGGAGTGTAAGATTACCTCCAGCTCATACCCTCTTGCTGGAAAGGCACAAATTAGAGGTTTGGTGACAATTCACACAGGCTTATGGAGATGGGATGAGATCCATTTCTGAAGTGCAGGGGGGCTGTAGCTCCTCGAGGGCTGGCAGAGCACTCCAACCTTCAGCCTCATTATTTGTATTTGTGGTGATTTATTTCCAGTGATCATCACAGCCAGCTGTGCTATATATGATGAATCTCACTGGAAAAAATACTTTAGCACTTAATAAATGTATTGCTTTTGGCTAAGCATGTGGGTACTGGGGGGATAGAAAACAACCAGGTAATGCCAAGGGTTTGCTGTATCAGGGGACTTCGAGTTGAGGACAAGAAGAAAGAGGTATCAGGAGAGCTCAGTTCTAGATGATAACTTGAGCCAATTATATGTGCCTCATTTATCTTTCAGATAAGGAGCAATGAAAAATGGTTTTTCTATTTCCATAATCATGCCACTAACTAGACAAAATGTAGTAATCCATAATGAACTAGAAGGAGAATTAAATCAAGAACAGGGTCTTTTGATGACTTGCCAGTTTGCTCTGCCATCATTCATACAGGTTATTGACACAGGACTGATTTTTCATCCTTGCTTTAAGAGAACGTCCTTTATTGCAATTGAAAAATGGCAGACACTAATGTTTGCAGGCACATTTTGGTACCTTAATTTAAGATTTCTTCTGGTTTACATGTCCTTAATTGTACCTGTGAGTCAGGTACGGGCAAATAATTTAATGTACAGACAGCTGCAAATATTGCTCCTGCAAAGCTGGAAGCTGGTATCTAACCCTGGCTTCTGATAACCACAAAGCAAATTTTCCTCCACTTCAACACACTCAGTTTATCACCCCGATTGGCTAGCAATGAAAGGAATGCATGAGCCACCAGTTCCATAAATTATTTTGATGCAAGCACCTGTGGCAACCAGCATGGCCCCTGCTGACACAGCTGGAAACAATCAGCGGCCAGGACAAGGAGGAGAAGGCAAACTGAGCTCTCCTTCCCATCACTTGCTCCTGAGCTGAGGAAGAACTCAAGTGTCCAGAGGAGGAAGATCAGCACCTCTGGGTGGATGAATTCCAATGGTCTCTCACAGTGGCATCCTGCACTAGAAGAGGGAAGAGCTGAGTGTGCAGTGGCAATATTGAGAGTCTCCCACCACTGGTAAGACTTGAAGCTCTCATGACTTCTGGGGTCGATGCAGGGTGGGCAGCAAACCAGGTGTTTTCAGCTCCTCGCTTGCAGCGTGTGCCTGGGCCACCACAAAAATAAAGGACTGTTGTTGGGTTTTCCATTCCCCCAGCTATTTTCTCTCCTCCCAGACATGCCTATAATCTCAGCAAGCTGGGAGAGTAGATCTATTACCATATGCTGAAGACCAAGTTGCCAACTTGGAAGATTTTATTGCTTTTGCAGGAGACTAGGCCTTTTCCCGAAAAACTGTAAATCTCACTTTAAAATAAAATCCACCCCCACCCAATGATAAGCATGAAACCTCAAGGAAGGAAGAGTATTTATGCTTGAATCCGCACGCAAGTGTTGATTCATGGTTTCTGTGCTGACCATGGTTAAGGGTCAGACTCCGAGAACAGCCCTGCAAGGCTGCAGCGTGTCCATCGGAGAGGCAAAATGCTCTGGAGGATTTGGAGCAAGGGCTGCACCCTGGCAGCAGTGCAGGTATTTTGGAGAGACGCGTAGGTATCCAGATGGTGTGCTCAGATATAAAGTGCATCAGATTGCTTTTAAAGGCAATTCAGTTTTATGGGAAGCAGCATCACTCCGTAGGGTCGGCGTCACAGACCGGTTCTGGCCACTGGGATACGGTGCTGTCTCAGAGATACCATAAAGCACTGGCCTTGAAATGGCCTCATCTGCTGATTAAAAGAAAAATAAAAAATAAAAAAATAATTAAAAAAAAAAAACAGAGCAATAAATGCATCAAAAATGATTAAAAAAAATGCAGGGCAGGAGATAAGGCAGGAGGCTGGCAAAGTTCATGGCCGGCCTTGGGTGGGCCTGTCCCTCATCTGAGAGGCACAAGTCAGTCCTGACAAGCACCCTGTCTGTGGGATGGGGATTAAGAGGGTCTGGGGCAGCAAGAAATGGGGCTGAGCCCCGGCCGAGGCGACAACCCAGCCCCATCCGTGCAGGCGAGCGCCTGCTCACTGTTTTCTTCCCTGAGCACCTTCAAAGCCTCAGCCTCATCACTATGCACAGCACTTACTGCTTTTTAATCTCGAAAAATTGTGTGGGATGGCGAAACCACTTCACAGCCAAATCTCGTGGTGAGGAGTAGTGAGAAATAATTTTTCCTTTTCCAGCTGCTGGCCTGGGAATGCACCCATTCCCAGGGCTGCAGGAGGGGCATGGAAAACTGGAGCCCTGCTTCTGCATCACTGCTAAACCCCCCAGTTCCCTCGAGGACCCTCAGACCGACTCCTACAAAACAAAACCTGAGCCCTCCACCCACTCGTACTCTATGGTGGGAGATGGAAAATATGTTCAGCTCAGGTCTCTGAGCAAGCACTGTCGGGTCTCTTTATAATGCCCTGCTAGCTATTCAAATCCAAGCCTGCACAAAGGCCTGCAACGTTAAAAATAACGGCATTTCTCTTTTAATTTTTCCTTTTATTAGCATTACTCAACCACTAAATAGGCAGTACGTAGAGATGAAAGAACAGGATGGAGGAGAAACGGGGAAAAAAATCAGGAGGGAAACTTCTAATTTTTTTTTTCTTTTCTTTTTCTTTTTTTTTTTTTCCCTCTCAAAAAAAAATGAGAGGAAAAATAAAAGCCTGCTCTCCAAGCTTTCTATTTCATCTGAGAAATGAAATCACTGCCATTTTGGGGAGTGCAAATCAGCCACTTCTGCCATGGAGCCGGCAGAGATTTAGCACCATCATTTAGCAAACTACTCATAGATTAAAGGGGCTTGTCCTTTTCACTTTGGCTTATTTACGATTTTCAAACAATAAAACATTCAAGCAGAAATTATGGCTCTGTGAAGCTGCTGGTATGTCCATGCTCACCTCCTGTGAATGCACCTGAGGGCTGGAAGTTCATTGGTTTGACTTCAGGAAAGAACCCGAATGGAAGCCAAGCAAATATTGGATCTAGACCAGCCTGGGTTTATAACAAATTCCCATGCTCTGAAAGTCAGGCAAGAGGCAGCCCAAAGACCTTTTCCTTCTATCTTTGGCTCTAGGCTTCACACAGTCCAGAACTGCCTGAATGTTTATGGGGTTTTAGCAAAAGCTCCAAAACCGTTGCGTGGTAACTAGACCACACGAAGAGTAATCAGTCTGGAGGAGGGGTAACTATATCTGGGATCTTTATTGAAGTGTCATTAAACACCTGCAGAACATCATCCATATCCTGAGAACAGGCTGGAGGGGGAACTGCCATAGGCATTGCTCCTGCCTGGCCTGAGGAGAGGAGAGGAGAAGGAAGAGGAGAGGAGAAGGAAGAGGAGAGGAGAAGGAAGAGGAGAGGAGAGGGGGCAATGTGTGTTGAGCAATTCTCCACATTGTAGGGTGAGTGTTTGTTTGCAGACATGGGCCTCCACAGAAAAGCTGCTTGATTTCTCCATGAAACAGCTGCTTTGCCCCAGGATATCTGCAAGGGATTGTGGATATCCTCAGGCAAAGTGTCAACAGGTAAAAGAAACTGGATGGTCACCCTTGTGTGGGGGAAACTGCTCTGCAGGGACCTAGTGCCTGCAGCACGTGGGGAGCAGAGGACACATCTTGTGGCAGAATTGAGACCCGTTCAATACGGCTTTGTCCTTGTGCTGTAGGAGGACGGTCAACAGGAGGACAGTCATGTGTGAGAACATATTGGTTAATCTTGCACTGGTCTGGCCTATAGCACATGTAATAGCTGACACATTTCAGAACATGGCTCTCCTTGACCAGAATAAAGGCATCATGGGGTTTAGTATCATTTTTATTAATGTAGCTTCATATATGTTTTCATTCCACTGAGGCAAGCTCCAGTGATACCTATCTGAGCTGCTGTGCTGCAGTGCCACACTGAAGGAAACCCAACATCTCCAGTCCACGTATCTCTAATGCAGTTCCCAGGATCAGGGACTACAGTTTGGCTGTGATGGTGGCCTGCAGAGCAGGGGATGAGGAAAAAGCTCTGTACCGTGGGCATAAAGATAGGTGAGAAAACTGACTGTATTTCTCTCTTGAGCACGAAATGGCAGCACCATAACAGCCAACATTTCCAGCGTCTAAATTCAATGATTAACAGGGCAGTGGGGTTCTTTCAGGGGAGATTAAATCCGCCAGTTATGCCTAAAGCCTCCCAAGTGAATTATTTTCTTTTGCTAGAAACATTTGTCTTTCCAGGAAGGTGATATCAGGCCACTTGGAAATACAGGCAGGTGAAATCACATCCATTCATTGTGGTAGACCCTGTGTGAGACATCAGGCTGTTCCCTGGGACTTCTGGAAAGGTTTGAGAGGAGCTGAAAACCTCCATTCAGGGTTTGGCTGAGCTGGATACGGGACCATGTGCCCATATGGCTCCTGGTGATCAGGCTCTGGAGCAGGGAATGGGGAGCAAGGATGTCATTTGTCCTCCCTGTGTTGGGTGTTGTGGGTCATTCAAGGTGTTTTGGTTTTTTTTTTTTTCTGTTTTCTTCCAGTGAATGGGTTGAAAAACTCACCTCCTGGGAGAGCAGGAAGGAACCACTCTGAAACCATTTGCCTTGATGTAATTCCCTTCAAAACTGGAAACAAACAGTTATTGCCTCAATAAAAGGAGCCAGCCCAGATGCTGGGATACGATCAATAACAGACCCCTGCACCAAATTAACGAGGCCTTTTCAAATGAGGCCTTTGTCCCTTTGCCATTTGCCTTAAATAACCCAGATTATAATGAATGCCACTGAACTCCTGGCGTCACAAATGGACCTTCTTGAGATGAAGCTTAGCGGGCTGATGAGAGATGCTTTGGACAGGCTCCAGAGACGTCATTCATCAAGCAGTACACAAGATCCTGCTTGCACCCCTCATACAACTCTCCAAAAGAGAGGGTATCTGGGCCACACAGATCTTGACTAAACTGAGCAGAATTGAGCCAAGTCGTGATCAACCCCATGAGCACCATCCTGTAGGTGTTCAGACCCCACAGGGTAGGTGTAGGAAGCAGAGGTAGTTAGTGTTTCTGATAATTACTTGTGTCTCACAGTCAGAATTTGCATGGGTGACCCAAGGGAAGCCCCTTCATTTGTGTCTGCAGCTTTATCCCACCAGGTGCCAAGACTCTTTGTCTCCCTAGCCATTCCCATGGCTGATATTTAGGTGTGATATCCTCCACATGTCTCCGGCCAGGTGTTTGGAAAAGTCTTTTGTTACAGTTATTCTCATTGAGCTGCCTCCTGAAGGTGTCAGTGAACATTATGGGGTGGGCTCTGAGCAGCCTTCTGATGGCTCCAGTGGACGTGGAGGAGAGCAGAGAGAAAGTCCCATGACCCAGCTCAAGAGATGCCCTTCTCTGTTAACATTCACAAGTGATTTTGATGCTGTCCTTCAACTGTCCCAGCTCTCATTCCCTGTTTTTTTCTGGATTGATGTCCCCTCTGGAACAGAGAGTCTTTTAGGGAAGACTTGCACCTCTTTCCAAGGCTGCCTGTATTTGCAAGGTACTCCCATGGTGGACAGGGTGTGTGCGTGCCAAGAGGGTGTCAAATTAGGTGTTTTGCATGTTGGAAATTGTAATGCAGCAGATTGACTGGTGGCAACGTGATGTGTTGGCAGGGAGGCCAAGCAGCCCCCATCCTCGGAGGCTCCCAAGACCTGGATGAAGCTGGATAAAGCACCGAGCACCCTGGCCTGACCTGGCAGCCGCACCAGCTCCAAACACAGCTCATCTCCCATGGCCCCTTCCAACCAGAGCTGTCCCGTGACCCTGCGAGGAGGCTGGAACGCCGGCTCAGCCCTGTGTAAACGAGGCTTAATCACTTAATTGCTGTACAGAGACAGACCAGCCCCCACTGCCAGTGCCTGCTCTCCTTCCCAGATCACACTCGCTTCCACCAGGGACCCCACCATGTATTTTGTGCACTGCTAGAAGCCTGCTACCTTAGACACAGTCTATCTGTCAAAATAATAAAACCAAATACTGCCAGAGGTTAAAATGGATTCAGGGATGGAGTGATTTACAAAACCCCATCAACAGCCGTTGGAAGCTGAACATGCAAGCAGCAAATAGCCCTGAATATCCTGATGTATTCTGGAATGGTCATTTCCAGTTAGTGCTCAAATCCAATAGCCTACTTAGCTTAATTAGAGAAAAAACAAAGGTGTGTTTGAGCTCACAAGCACATTGAACATGCAGGGTCTCTAGCATGGAGCACTGCTGCTCTCCAAAAGGCAACGGCAAGGAAAGGGTCTCGGCATCCAGCTCGGATAGAAACTGCTCCCAGGAAGGCAATGCACTGGAAACCTCTGCTGTTGAATGCTGTGAAGGTGCTTTGAGTTGGGAGCTGAAGGGTTACAATGAGGGCTGAATTGCTGAAGGAAAAGAAAGCAGACTGTTAGGAGCTTTTTATTTATTTATGTGCAGAGCTGATTCAAGCACACAGGTAGCTATTTCCGAGCTGGTGGAACATGGGTTAAAAGTACCGTGTGGCTGTGCAAAGCTGCCAGGCAAGACAAAAAAAAAAAAAAAGCAGCATATTTTCCTCTTGTTTTTTTTTTCTTTTTTTTTTTTTTTTTTAAGACAAAGTGTGCACAGCCCCCACACATGCATGAGGAACGGGAGCAAGCACCGAGGACGCGTTTGGCCTCATTTGTACACGCCTCATTTTCCGAGATCGATTTAGCAAAGCACTTCGAGGATTTCATTGTGAATGAGGAGAATTGGTGGTACCAGCTCCATGGAAACCCAGCGAGCGCCTGCCATTGGGCAAGCGGTATCCAGGCTCGGCAGCGATACCTCCAAAAGTGCAAGGACTGTTAATATTTAACACGGCGCGGGGACGTGGTAAAACCTAGCAACCCCACAGCAGTTGTTATGCAATTCTCCATTATTAGCTCAAAGGGATTAAGCAGCATCTTAACGTTTTCTCCCCCATCTACATTTCTATATCATGTGTTGTGTTTTTTTCATTTTTTTCCCTTCCCTTATTAAACCTTAAAGTGGGAAGAAACAAAAAAGGAATATTACATAATATAGATTTATAGTCAAATCACTGTTGTTTTGAAACCGTTTGAGGGCCCCAAGGGGAAAGCTAACAAGAGACGTGGTAGGATCATATTTTTTTCTTCTCCTTTCTTCCATTTTGTAACTCACCAGCTAAATACATTAATTTGATCCAAGATCTGTTGAAGCTCATCTATTCCTGAGCCATTAAGTAGGCAGGATCTTTGGCAGTTAGAGTTACATGGTGCAGGTCTGACAGTGTGCAGAAAGCAGGACAACGCACTGTCATGATCACCCCATTAGAAGACTGGGTTTTTAGCTAAGACATCCAACGAGGTTTCCATAGCCTAGCCCAGCACGAGGAGTAATGGGGTTCCCTCCAGAACATTTATAGGGATGTGGGTAATCTCAACAGCAGACTCCATCTGGGACGTGCTGCAGCGGGAATAACAACGTCAACCCCTTACAATGTCTAAGAGCAGGTTCCAGGGGCTGGGATGGCTGGGGAGCAGAAACGTGTTGTGTGGAGCCTGATACTCCTGGGTTACAGTGCTTTCGCTCTACTATTTTTTCTCACATTTGACAGTGCAACGTAACAGAGATGGGACAATTAAAAGTTACACCACAGTATTTCTCAGGAGAGAGCCGCTGCCTTTATGTTCTTTTTATGTTCCTAAATACAGCTTTGAACAGCTCACCTAAGCGTCTTCCCAAGCGGTTCTTGGCAGACATCACCTCTTTATAGCCACCCTACACGGTGCTTCACTGTGGACGGGCCGTGCTCCTTTCCCAGGAACGGGAAAGCTCTCCGTGCTGTTGTTCTTGGGCTGGAGGCTGGAACCAGCATTCCTTTATCTTACTGTGAGGATAAATACAGGCCTATTAGGTGTGTGTAATCGTATCTAAGGTTCCCAGAAAAATAACAGATTTAAAATACCTCCAAAAAACAGTTTTCCACTCCCAAAGAACACAATTGCACTTTCCAGACTATTCTTACATGTTTTAGTTACATGGAAGAGGGACCTTCCCTTGGCCTCTGAGCCAGAAACCTTGGAAACAGGATAATATATATTGTCTGGAACCTTTTTTTTTTTTTTTTTTTTTTTTTTTATTTTAGCAATTTAACAACCAGGAAAACAAGCCATAAATCAATTGAAAGCCTAACCTGCAGTTTGCCAATCTGAAAAGCAGACTCTGCCCCAGGAATGCAACTGTAGCTTGCTAAAACAAAAGGGATTTAAAAAAAAAAAAAAAAAAAGACATTCTGTCCTGCACTTTTGTAACTCAGCAGAGCTGCAGAGACAGCAGACACACAGAGATCCCCCACAAGCTGCACCATCACCTTGAACCACTGTCTCCTCCTAAGTGGTAAACACACTGTCAGGCTGCAGCCTCAGGCTCAGCTGGAGAGAATTAGGGCAGCTCTGGCCCCTATAAAGGGAATGATGAGCCCTAGCAGAGGGTTTCCTCAGTTTTCTGCTCTTGTTCCTCAGTCTTTTAAGAGATTGAAGACTTTTTTGCTTAAGGGGACAATCCAGTGTTTTGCTGGAGCTGGACCTGGTAAGGAAGTCTCAATGTTGTTATTGTATGAGCCTTAGATTGCAGAAGGTTGAAAGTCAGTGCTACGGAGTAGTGTGCTGTTTTGCTGTATCCTGAGAGGAAATCCTGCCCACTATTGACACGAAACTGAGGAGGAGGTGACAGGGAAAAGGTGCTCTTCAAAGCCCTTCTAAATGGGTCACCAAGAGAAAAATTTGCTCCTGAGCAATGCTTATATAGCCTCAACACTTCTGATACGTATATATTTATTGGGGCTCTTGAGCCCTTGTAACCCAAGAGCAGAGCGTTGCAGGCTGTGGGGTACCTGTTCTTGCATCAAGCCAACTGGAAGCCAAGACAAAGCCGAGAAGTCACTGAGTTGAGGGTGCCTGGGGCTGTTACAAGAGCTGTTGGAAGGAAGCAAGTAGGGTTAATGCTGCAGGTTTCCCCACAGGGTCCTATCATTATTTAAACCCAAGAAATGCCCCATTCTCCCCTCACTTCCACTAAAACTAGCCCCCAGCCAGTCAGAGAAATGGCTCATATTTTTAATACCTTTTTTTGCACTTCGTTAGTAAGGGCCTCAAGCATACTGTGTCATCAATGATGACATAAGGAACAGAAGTAGTTACAGGGCACTATAAGCAAAATGGAAATTAAACTATTTAGCACACAGGCAGGAGATGGGTGTTTGGGTAGAGGCAGGAGGGATTTAATTTAAAATATGGAGAGAAGTGCCTTGCCTCTGCTGGAATAAATACCAAGGCGACTTCTTCTGGCCCTTGTGCTTGTGAGCACGTGCAGGAGGAGCATGCATCTCCTTTCTGCTCTGTGCTGTCTTAAAAGCAGAATGGCTAAGGGGGCAGAGTCAGGTTTTTATGTAAAGATTGTTAGCCAGGCCTGCCTAGAGCTTCAGCTGTCAGATACTAAAATCCAGCCGGTTTGGTTGGCTTTTTTTCTGAGGTGTGGTCCAAATATTCTTCGGTTACTTTAAATTTCACCCGTTTTTCTATCGTATTGACTTGACTTTTGGCTATGGAAATGGTTAACTAGCTTATTAGCTATACGTGTTTGATTTGAAGAAAAACAAATTTGGGCATTTTTGTGGTGTTCGTGACTGGCAAAGCAATTTGATTCCTGTTAGTGGTTAATATTTGGAAATAATCTTTAATCATTTATGCAAATAGACCTTATCCTGTCTTTTCCTGTGAATTGCTCAGTTCCTGTATGCAACATATTCCTAATTACTACCTTATGGATTGTCACCTGCATCTCAGATTTTTTTCCTCTGTTTTTATGGTTGGGTAGTGGAAAGGTTTTACATGGTAGATAAGGCAGTAGACAATATAACAAATGCCATGGACTGATAAGAAATACAGGATAATTTTTCTTTCCTCATTTTTTTGGGCCTTATAGATATTTTCAAATATAAGGGGAGAACAGTCTTAAAAACTTATCAGCAAATGAATGTGTTTTTCATTCCCATCAAGGGCCAAAGTAACCTGACTGCACTGAAGAGTGAAAACATATTCTCATCTGGTTGTGCTCAACATCCCCAATTGGATCTTGCAGTGAAATTCTAAGCAAACCATAGTGGGAGGAATCTTTTTTTTTTTTTTTTTTTTCCATACATTCATTGCAACTTCCATTTTCTTTGGAGGCGATGCCAATGCTATGCACAGAGATCAGAGACAGAGCTCTTGATGTTTTAAATAACACAGAATGCCATGGAATATAGCGTTGCATTGCATTAGCTTGCTGAAGTGTGGGAAAGACCCATCTCCATTTCTTATTTTAAAGGATAAAATGCAAAAGCTAGATGAAAATTTCCCATATACTTAGAGCTGGAAAACAGCAGATGCTTTTAGCATGCTCTGAGCTAGCTCATTTCAAGTCACTCAATACTGTACTTTCCAGCTAAAAGGATGAGCTTCTCAGAAACTGGTATCTAAAAGCTTCTGTAAGTTCTTCCAACAGCCATCTTGGAAGACAGAGAAAGCTCCAAGGTGGAAAGAAAAAGCCAGAGGTCAGATAACTTTCCGTAACAAACTGCTCTAACCTGGCACCAAGGCTGGAGGACTCCTACTCATTTCCAAGGATAACGTGAATAACAAATTCCCTCTATTTCTTTCTAAGTTTGTCAACAAGCCTAATAATAAATTAGATTCACATATTAGTGTAGCATGCGATGGCATTAAAAGCGTTCAAGTCTGTGTGTTTAGCTTTGCATGTTGCTTAGAAATTTGAAGTGGTGGCAGAGATCAGATACCAGCTGCTGGTTCAGCAGAGAGGGTCTCACAGCCTTTCTCAGGAAGGACATGGGCTCCAGCATGTAGCTCTTGCATTGGTTACCATAAAAATGTTGCACTGGGTGAGTAGGAAGGTCTCTTTCTATCTGTCTTTATTCAGTGGCCACTACTGGGGGGGCAAGGGAAGGAAAAGCAATGAAATTGCTCAAGCAGGGGTGTGGGACTAGGTGATCTCTAGAGGTCCCTTCCAGCCTTAACCATTCTGTGGTTCTGTGAAATGCCATTTTTCTAGCTGCCAGTAATCTGAGGCACTAGGTTTTAATGCTTCTCAATGTGCCTCTCTGAGTGACATAGCTTTTTGAACTCATTTATATTTCTGGTCTCCGTAACACCTTGTGGCAATCATGGGCTGATTAGCATGCAGGAAGAGAGATCCAGGCCAACTGTGTTTGGGTAACACAGAGCAAGTTCTTATAAATGCTTTTTTCTTCTCCACCTTAACAGGAGAACAGACATCAAATGGTATCTGGCCTGATTCCAAAGCAAATAAATGATGCTGATGATCAAAGAGGAAATGCTGTTGTCCTTAAATAGTCAAGCATTGTTCTCAAACTTCCTGCAATAATCTGTGCCTTTTTACCCAAAACGAGTCTTGACTGTGTTAGATACTAAAACATCAGCAATTCCTGAGTTTTCTCTGATGTCTGCCAGCTATATGTTTGTAATGCTTATGATTATCCCTTTTTTCTTTGAATAATCCTGTATCATGCAGTGCTGAAGTGTATGGCGTCATGTGGCATTTGAGAGCATGGAGTGGGTTGTTCCATGTGACCTCCTAGATGAAACAACCGTAAGGTTGTACCCATCTATAAAGCTTGTGATCATCTGGCTCATGTCAGGGAAAACTATGACCTAGAGAGAAGCTGCATTAGTGATGAAGGTGAGAATTTGTTGAGAAGGAATTATCCAGATCTCTTTCTTTCCTACATCTTGCTGGGGTGGAAAATATTGTGGGAGGAAGTTGAAGGCTCTAGGAGAAACTGTCAAGCTGGCAGATGAGTTCAAACAGGTCAAACAAGGATACAGGATGGTTAAGTACATAGCTCAAAAGCTGAGGTGCACAGGGAAGTGTATGGCAATACCAACAGTGAACAAAAATAATGGGAGTAATTGGGACCTTCAAGGCTTGTTCAGTTGTGTCTAGGGATGCACAGTTGCTCACAAAGGTATCCTGTAGGAGAAATTAGAGGCAAAACCTGAAGACAAGTGTGACTGAGAAGGCAAAATAGCCTAGAAACATGTAGTGTGATGTCCAGCATGCTACAGAAGAGGCTCTGGCTGATGGTGATGTGAAACAGCTGCTCAACAGCTTCAGAGTAGAAGAAAATAGAGAAATCCATGCAGTAGGAGCAAAGGGAGCATCTCAGTCCTGATGGGGGGACTGTGCTGAGCTGAACAATAGCTTTCCATCACAGGAGGCTGAGTAATGGCAGGAAACATCATCACGTAGGATGATGACACATGATCCATGGCCACCCACAAGCCCGTACTGGATGAGAATACAACACCACAAGACATGGATGTAGGCCAAAAACGTTGGTTATTGTCTCGAGCTGGAAGTAAGAGTAAAGCAGTAACCTTTAGCCCACAGAGCATGAATCCTCATGGCAGCGGTGTTTTGTCTGCTGCTGTTTATTACTACTCATTGTGTATGAAACAGGAATGAACACGGCTCTGGAGCTCACGGGCACAAGGAAAATACATCTGGGAAATCCGTGCTTTTCCCCTCCATGAATTTCATCTTCTAGGAAGTGCTGCTTTTTTCTTTAATTATCCTCTTCCAGCTTTTCCTCCTGTGTAAATAAGTTGGTGACTGGGGCAAGGGAGGGATGTGACGGACCCATCCTAATCAACTTTTGCCTGTGATTTGCTTTTGAGCAGTTCCTCGGCAGTTTCAGATCCACGCTGTGCTTGGGGGCCTGCAGGGAAATGGTTTTCCCAGAGCCTATCCAATTTACTAATTAAACCTGTGTACAGCTGCCCTTGGAGGCCCTGGCCAGGAATTGCAGCGTAGCGCTGTAGGAGCCAATCTTTTGATGGAGGAGCTCGTGTTTAGAGGAGGAGGGCTTGATTCTGCCTTTGTGCTTTGCTCAGGAATATTGGCCCAGGCCAACTGTGCTGTGGGAAGCTGGCTGCTGCTCCCAGCTGCTTCCTTGCGTCTTCAAAGAAAGTCTTTCAGATCCTCCAGTGGTGTTAAGTGACATAGTCCTGTGTTCCTGCAGTGGCCAGTGATGATGCTTGTGTGTCACTAAAAAGCTGAAGCTTGTGCAGCCAAAATATGTTACAGGATTTGAAGGATAATTTGATGTCTTCGATGGGCAGCCCGATCAGTGTATCTTATTTAAGTTATGCCTTCAAATATGCCATGACCAACGAACACTTCTATAATGGATTTGAGCCAGGAGTGAGTTTTGCTTCACTGAAGTAATTATTTATTCATTTAATAGGGATTCATGGCTTTGCTCAGCTGGGAACTCTGTATAATTAAAACCATGGTCCCTACCCCAAGAGGTTTCCAATTTGAAAGATGAAGCAAGGGCTGTGCCAGAAGAAGTTGTGGGAATCCCATGTGCCCAGATCAGATGTTCAGAAAGTTAGATTTTTCAAAATGTGAGCTCTTTGTATGCAACATGAGGCATGGCAATTTAGGGCTAGTATGTATTAATATGGATTTAATGTGAGGTCCTGTGTTCCATACAGCCCCCGAGCCGGGATATCCACTGCAGTCACCCTATGGAGAGGGCCATGGTCTGACCACCGAGCTGAGCATCCTTGCAGATCTTCTTAGGGCTTTGCAAAAACTGTTTTTCCTGATTAGGTAGGAAATGGTGAATTTATAATGACACTGACCTACTTAGCGACACGGCGCAATGCCAAATCACAGAATCAGTTGTGATCATTGTAAAGATCATCTCAGGACTGTGTGCCCCAAAGCTTGGCAGCTATTTATCTAATCGCATCATTTGGCTCCATAAAAGCTATTGCCTCTCTGTACAAATCCTGTGTCTCTTTGAATGGATTATTGTGCTTTGTAACAGAACCAGAAACTGCTGCTTAAACAGAAGTTTGGCCATTTTTGCTATTAAAATAGAAAAGGAAATGGGTGCTCGCTCACAGTGAGTCATAGCTATTGCTTGATTTAATTGCTTAATGTAAAGCACATGACTGGGAGTCCCAAGGGGCGAATTTGCAGCGAGGTCACCCTCCAAAGCAAAACTACACATGGCAAAATCCAGTGCAGTAATTTGAGGTTGGGAATGGGGTAGATGCACGAGGAGTACATGCCATTTGCAATAGGCCTGGGATGTCCTGGCAGGGGAATTTCCTCCTGGAAACCCAGGGCTGGGACACGGGTGCTGGAATGCTGCTGCATCTGCAGCAAGTTGACTGCCCTGGGAGAATGTAGAGCCTGGCAGCTCGTGTGTCCCTGAGCACCCACGTTTGGAGATACCTCCCAAATAGACTTTGTAGCTCTGGCTGGGGTCACACATGCAGGTTTTATGGCCTGAGGAGGAATCTGGGTAGCTCAAACTAAAGTATTTGCTGCTCTGCCCCTCCCAGTGAGTGGTGGATCCCACATTTCCTAGCAGTGATTCAGCTGCATTGGAGCTGCCTTGTTCTGAGGTCTGTCTGCAATGAATCCAGCAACAAAATTGGCTTTTTTTTGTTGTTGTTGTTGCTTCTAGCATGCCTGGAAAGTTGTTTTCATGGGGCTGATATATATGACATGACTTCAAAATGTGCCCATTGTACATCAAGGCAGCACAGGCAGTTGTCACAGCATCTCTACGAAGACCTGGACATTGGGGCATTTGTCCTTCTCCAGCTCCTAGATGATCTCCATGCCTTGTTCTACCAATACAGACACCTACTAGTCCTGAATCTGCCTTCTCCAAAGAAAAATTTCTGCAAGTCCTATCCCTGTGAGTGGGAACTTTCTTATGACACTCCAAAAACGCCCTGTCATGGTAGAATGAGGAATTCTCAGGCATCCATCCTGCATGGCCAAAGCCCCCACAAAGGACCCTGCAAGTCTCCAGACAGCAACACATTCAGTTTAAGCGGAGCCTTGTTTTTCATGCCGTAACTGGGAAGCTCCGAGCTGTTCCCCTTGCTTAGTAAGCGGCCGCGGTATGTGGAAAGGCATATTTGTCATGTCTCAGCCAGCCTCTTGGAGAAACAGTCGCAGATCAGGTTAGTTACCTAATTTATATGTCAGGGGCTGCAGGAATGAATCAACTGCATTTTTTGTTGTTGTTGTTGTATTTTTCCAGACAGCAGCTTGATCTTGCCGGCATGTTGAGCCCTAGGAATTCCCTTTCTTTTTGTGATGGTTTGCTATCCTTTCCTATTTGGCTCCAGCAATTGCAAACAGAAGAGAGGAGGGGGGAAAAAGAAAAAGGAAGAAAAAAAGAGGGGAGAAAAAAAAAAAAAAGGGTGCTATCTGCTGAGAAAGCCACTGTAT
>JAVCKT010007340.1:0-10159 GCA_032273925.1 Rhynchotus rufescens
TTTCCTCCCCTAGTAGAAAGCAGCTCCAGAGCACTCACACACAGCTGGGCCTAAAGTCACAGATATTCCTGAAGAACATAGGCACAGAAGATGCTCTGACCATTGAGGAAATGAAGCGGCTGCCTTCCAAGTGTAGGGACCCACCAAAATGACTCTACCCTCATGACCACCAAGCTTTGGCCTCCCAGGGGCTTGTAGTGGCAGCAGCTCCCTTACTCCCAGTCCTCCCGCAATGCTGGGGTGTTGGCTGAAGTCGTCCAACACAGACTCCTTCACCCTGGTGCCAGTTACTTCTGGTTTAAATGTGACAGTTTCTTCAGGACAACCTAACATCTCATCCACCTTTCTCTTTTCATTGGAGAAGGAACTGGGGGAAACGTACACAGCTGGAATTGTGCTTGTGCCATGGCTCAGAAGTCATGAAGCTTCTGCAGTCCTGCTGAAATCTATGGTTTCTTGACCAAGGTTAGTGTCTGGCGCCATGTCCATGCTCATCTTTTCATCCTCCATAGCAGCTGACACTGCTGACACCTGAGAATCCCTCCCACACCCATGTGGCATCTTTCAGATTGGAACAGGAGAAAGGAGCCTTAACTTGGAAATAACCTGGCAAGTAATTTGAGGGGAAATAAAGTGTGAGGTAGGCCACAGATAGGGTCAGAAGGACTAGATAGATAAGGAGACCCAGGGCAACAGGGACAGCAACAATCCTCGCGATGCAGATTACTCACCGGTTGACTCGGACGCTGCCCATGGCTTGCTTTATCATCAGGTGTCAGGGGCGGTAGGAGCTGGGCGAGCGTGGGATCTCATGCAGCAGCACTCATATGGGACAAGGCGAATCTAGGCTTCACCTCTGGTGAGCTGAGGCCTGTGCTGTCATTGCCATTGCTCCTGGGCATGTGCCTTACAAAGAAGTACAAAGGAAATCCCTGTCACACCTTCCCCGGAATGATTCATCCCAGGCGAAAATTGGAGAGCGCACAACTCCCAGCCTTTTTTTTTTCCGATGGGCAAGGACATCATAGTGGTTTCAGTTAAGCACCACACCGTGCCCTACCTGGAGCAAGGGAAGAGCTGACAGACACAGACTGGGTCATGCACACAGTGCGGCAGCCCTCACTCCCTGCGCTCTCCCTCCTGCTGGAGCCTCTTGCATCTGAGTTACAGGGCAGGACGGCCACCAGTCTCCAGATCAAGGACACAACAGCTGAGCAGCTTGCAAGGACCTTTCCCTGAGCCATATGATATTAATATCATAGCTTACACTAGGACAAGAGCTCAGCCAGTCTAAATACCTATACACACACAAGGACTATTGAAGCACAGACAAACACAGCAGCCCAACCTGACCTGGAAGACACTTATTTTCCCCCTTATTCTAAAGAAGCAATTCGTAGAGGCAAAAAGAAGGACTAATGCAAAGGAAGTGTTTAGAAGTAGCCAAGGAGAAGCTAGCTAGAGCAAACAGACCTTGCAATGTGTCGTGTGTATAGCAGCCAAGGAGAGTCTCTGCAGCAGAGCCCTGGGAGAACGTCCAGCAGGTGTTATGTCCTGATCCAGTCCATCCTGAACTGAAGAACTAAGAAACCAAAGACGCAAGAGACGACATATCCCGCATGCCCAGGGCTGTTGGGAAAGGAAATGCAGTGAAGGGGTGATGACTCACAGATTAGGAAGGGCTTTGTATGCCCATACTAATCCCACATTGTATCCTTTGGATTACAGCAGCCAATATAGAGCACAGAATGCAGATACAGCCAGCTCATTTGCTCACTTCCAGCCTCACCTACAAGCAACCAGTGGCTGCCAAAACCAGTGGTTTTGGTTAAATCCAAGGATTTCTATGTCAAATGCAAGGTCTGGAACTCCTTGCAAGTGCATGTGCCTGGACAAGAGAAAGGGACAGCAGGTGACATTGTCAAGGCTGAAGTTGAATAGAGAATCATCGTTGTCTCATAATCACTGTTGCAGAACAGAGCTTCATGTGGCTACAGGTCATCACCACTTTCCCCAAATTAGAAACACAGACTAGAAGGCAACAAGTAAGGAGTTCCAGACATCACCTCCAACATACAAGCCCTGCTGTTGTTGTGTCTAGGATGAAGTTTAACCAGCAGTCTCTCCTCCAGAGACCAAGATTACTGGAACGATTTAAGCCCTGTGGCAACTCAGCTGCAGTTGTTCAGACCAAAGACACTATGGGATCGTGAGCAGGCAGCAACATTGCAGGGGATCATGAGTAGGCAGCAATATTGTAGTTTACCACTCACCAGATTCAGGTTAAAGTGAGCAACTGCCAAAAAATTCCCATCAGAAAAAAAAACACATCCAAGTGAAAACAGCCACACAGAGCTCTGTCAACATCAGCTCCCTCAACACTCAACAGCATCCAAAATCTTTAAGAAGAGTCAGTGCAGACAGATATAATAAGTACTGTTGTGCAGCTGGAAAACACACAGGAGTCTGTAAGCATAAATTCATTAGTAAAGTCAAGGGATGTCTAGGTAATGAAGAAAAGTCATTTTGTACACAGAGATGGCCCTACTAATACACTGCTACTACTGTAGCTTACATATGTTCATCTACATATCTACATCTACATAGATACATATCTTCAGCAATACCATAGGGAGTTTAGACCGCAAGGTCCTGCCCTTGTTTCACTTCTTTAGTAAGTGACAAAAGGCAGTTAATTCAAATGCACTTCTTTATGTCAGCTCCAGGCAGGAGAGGAAGGGCATCCTCTCCAACCAATGTCGTCCTTAGCCAGCCCTGATAAGTCCAATGCACTTCTAGCCGTCTCGGACACTCATATCAGAGGAAAGAAATCATCACAACTCACATCTGGATTAGAGATGATTTCCTAAAAGTTCCTGAACAAGCTTGAGCCCTCCCTGGCTGCACGAATGGAGGCAAAAGTCCCAAAGAAATCCTCAGACTTAAGGGCTGGACAGTTGCTGGCTCCAAAAGAAATGGAAAGAGGATCTAAAGAATTTCTGCTCATTGTAATTGTGTGCAAGAGCAGTTGCATCTCTGTTCCCTACCTTACCAAGATCAGTAGAAAGGGAAAAAGCAAATAAATGAAATGTAGGTGCAGCAAACAGATGAAATGCAGGTACAGCAGGGGTTTTGATCATCTCTTATACCAGCTAGTATATCTAAGCTAAGGGATGTGCACACTGTAAAAGAATAATGTCCCTTCTATTGGATATAATAAATCTCCTGGGGTCCCAAAAAAGAACTCAAGCCAGTTCAGCCAAAACATTTTCACGGACTCATGCACAGAGCCAGCTGTAGACTGGGTCTTGTAGCTCAAAGCTTAAGATAGGCAGGAAGAGAGGCAGGAATTTCTAGTGCTGCAATGCCAGAATAGAGCATCAGCAGCTGAAACTGCATCAGTACCTGAAATTCATATTTAATCACAAAAAAAAAAAAATCTATTTCTATGAAGGACAAAGACCGCCTATTCACACACACACACTCCAGGATATGAAAGCAAGTTTTTAGTACAGGCTGTTGTGGGAGACTTGTTGTCTCAGTCCGTACACTCATCCATAGGACTAGCAGAGAGTTTAGTTCATAGACCATCTTCCGCTTCTGCTTCTGCTTCTGCTTCTGCTTCGACTTCGGAAATCTTGCCTGTAGATTTGAGGAGCTCAGCAACAAAATGCAGCAATTCTGTTCCAGAGACCAGCTGTCTGATGGACCAGTTTGCACCTGTTACTATCCTGTGGAGATTCTGCAGGGCGATGTCTATGTTTTGCTTCATTGCCCCCAGATCAGTAGTTTGGCCAGCTCTCAGGTTTTCATTCTCCACCTTGAAATTCTCCAGCTCTCCCTGGAGAAGAAACATCTCCCGCTTCAACTTTTCCACATTACTTTCTGCCTCCAGAGCCCTCTGGGTCATCAGCTGGAGACTACGTTCAGTCTGCTGGACAAGGGACTCTAAGCCTTGGGCTTCTCTCTCTTCTTTGACCATATTGGCTTTCAAACGTCTCTCTAGGCTCCTGACTGTGCGTGCTTGGCTTTCTGAGAAGCTCTGCATGCTCCTGATCTTCCACCTGAGCATACAGTTCTCCTCCCTGAGCTCTTCGTAGGTCAGCTGCAGGGAAGGGAACTCCCTGTCCCCGATGGACTCTTCATGGAGAGCGTGGGGCTCTGCTCCCCTGGTGTGATCTGGGTATGCAAGGTAAGGATCGCTGGCATGGACCCATGGGGTAAAGGCTTCCAGCTCCAAATGCTTTCCTAGGTTATGCTGGAAAGAGTCATAGGAGCTGGATGGTGCCATATTGGTGACTCTGGTCCCATGTGATCTTTCATAAACAGGAAGGTGATAACTTTTGGTCCAGCTATTGTCTTCATCTTCAGACAGACTGCCAGACATTCCTGTGTCTTTGTAGTAAGGTTCCTGAAACTCCTGAGCATCCTCTTCAAGTTCCAGTGCATGCCGGGCCAACCTCTTGGCGTACATTCTATTTTTCAGTCCTTCATCTTTCACTGTGCAAGAGTGCCTGGGTTTTAAAAACCCCCTTAATGAAAATGGAATAGGTTCACCTGGATCCTCCAGCTGACTGTCGCCTGAGCTGTCATGGCCCTTGCACTGGGATGCAGGAGATGTGGAGTGACAAGCATAGGTCGGTTCTTCGTTGTCATCGTCATCGTCGTTATCCAGGCCTTGAGATTCTGGGCAGGCCCTCTCCAGTGTCCCAGAGATGACAAGCGGTCGTGGCATTTTCAGGATGCTGTGGGCTGTGGCAAACAACAGGATCCAAATTACCCTCAGCCCAGGTCACACAGGCAGATGACACTGGCAACTGCTGTGCCAACCTCTGCAGCAGCTCCTTCAGCCTCAGCAACGCTCATGGGGGAACAGGCAGGCACAGAAATCCCTCCATTTAGATCATCAGTGTGTTCAGGTGTGTGAGGGGCAGAGGGGAGGTTGCAGGGAGGGGAGGACCAGGCATCTCCACGGTCCTCCAAGATCTATGATGTCATGCAACTCCGTTGCATGTTGTGATGTCACGGCCGGGGGAGAGAGAAAACGGTCAGTTAGGTCAGTACTTTCTAACACCGAGATGAGCCAAATTCCTGTGGCTGCAGAGCCGGCACTTGTTCACTTTCACTGTCAGTGAGTAGAGAGGAATTGGTGAAGCAACCTGAAACCTAGTGCATGCACAGACTAAAGGGACAAGGCCAGATCTTGGGTAAGCAGCGTGAGGCAGGAGGGTGACCGTGTCCAGCAGGCTGCTCATGGACTGCAGGTTGGCTGGGGGAGGACAAGGGCAATGGGTACAAATTAAAACACAGGCAGTTCCATCTCCATATGGGGAAGAACTTCTTTACCATGAGGGTGGCAGAGCCCTGGCACAGGCTGCCCAGGGAGGCTGTGGAGTCTCCTTCTCTGGAGATCTTCCAAAGCTGCCTGGATGCCGCCCTGTGCCCCGTGCTCTGGGTGTCCCTGCTGGAGCAGGGGGTTGGATGAGGTGATCTCTAGAGGTCCCTTCCAACCTCAGCCAGTCTGTGATTCTGTGGGAGGGTAAGGGGACAGAATGGTCTTCGACAGAAAGAGAAACCTGCTGACATGTTCATGCCAAGGCTAGCCCTGGTCAGGCATAGGAGAAGGGGACAAGGTAAGTGAAGCAGCAACGTGCTTAATAAAGCACAATCAGGGCAGTGGAGACTGACGCTGTGAGAGGATCAAGGGCAGTGAGAGAGCAGGAGTCTGATTTAAGACAGAGAGATGTCTTTTTATTCTTTTAATAAACCTCGCAAAGCAAACTTATAACCCTGTGAAACCCGCCGCAGAGGCACTGCCCGTGGCCTGCTGTCACGGCGCAAGCTTGCCGCAGTCCTCCTGGAGCCTCCTGTGCTGGGCACGTCCTCACAGTCACAGCTTTTCAGGGGTACACCTGATCTAAAGGCATTGCCATAGCTGTCTTCCCTGCGAGGGGCTGGGGAGGGTTTCCCACCAGACACGAGGCCAGCGCCTCGGGTAGAGGCTTCGCCCTGGGGCAGGCCGGCCGCGCTGCGGTGCCGCTCATCTGATTCATCCCGTGCTGCCAGCTGGCATGGGGAAGCATTACTAATACTGGGCGCTGCAAACGAGGAGCTACACAAGCCAGGAGACAAACTAAAATAAACCCACTTCCCACTTCCACCCCAGCACACCCGCACAGTGCTCGGTGCCACCTTGGGAAGGAGAAACGGGCAAAGAGCCCTGGGACTTGGGGCTCCTTCTGGCAGGCTCTGCCTTCTTGAAGCAGCTCCTCCAGGCAGGGATGGAGCCACGCTCCTTCCTCAAGGGTTGGGTTCCTGGGAGGGTCACTGCTTGCAGTGCTGGGGCTACAACTCTGCAAGACCCAGAGTCATGACAGGGGCCAGTGACTATCCCAGGAGCTGAGAGCCTGTCCGCTAGCCTGAATCTTCCATGTACAAACTGGGTCTGCACTCTCTGGCATCTTCCTCACTGCTCATGCCAAATAGTAAAGGGGTGGAAACCCTTCCTCTGCTGAAATTTGAACACAAAGAGCTTGAATAGGAAAGGCCTAAAGAGGTCTCTGACAAAAGAGGGATGATCATGTCCTCCTTAACCAGCAGCTGTGCTCAGCCACTCCCGGCGTGGGATGCTGGTGGCTGCCTGCGGCCCGGCCTGTGCAGAGGAGAGGCTGGCTGGGGACAGGGCTGAAAATCCCCATCTCACGGGATGAAGCCAGAGCTCCTCTCTTGGAGCGAGCCATGCAATGCACATGGAGCGGGGAGCTGAGGGTTTGTGACAACTCTGCGCACGGGACAAGACTCTGCAGGTGGTTGCAGTGCAGGGCAGGTGCCCCGGGAGATGCTGGGGAGGAGAGTGCAGTCCTGAACAGACGCCTCTCCGTCCCTCTTCTCCCCCTACATCCTCAGGCTACCTGAACGCCCACAGGTTACTTTGCCTGAGGAAGCCCCCCAGCACTCTGGGAGGCAGCTGGGTGCAGCCACAGCTTGGGCGTCATATTCTCTATCTTGCAGTGTTTAAGCCATCAACCAGGTGTAAACTGTGCATCTCCAGGGCCCTACAAGCACATGCTTCTACCCCCAAGCACTTTAGTGCCCTGCTATGCCTGACAGATCAGTCACGACCAGTGCTGCAGCCTGGACTGCCCTTCCCTCCTTCCCAACTGATTTTCTCCCCAAGGGCTTTATATTTAGCAAAGGCAGTAGCAGCAGAGCCACACTGCAGTCATCATTCCCAACTCCCGGGTTGGCACTTTGTGCCACGCTTTAGCTGCACAAGCAAACTCGCCAGCCCACGCCAGCAGCCCGGGCGCTGCTCTGACCCCGGGCACAACCAGGACATCCTCAGCACCGCTCCATCAGCAGCGCCTCTCGCTGTGGCTTCCCAAAGGATCTGTGGGCTACCAACTAGGGCAGTGCATAGGGGGCTGATGCAGTGATGCCTCCATCACTGGATCCCTGCACCCCCTACTCGACTGGTACAGCGCTTTGCACGTCCCAGGTTTTCTCCAGTTCCTGCCAGAATGGATCATATTTGTCAATCTTTTCTTAAATCTGCGATGGAAAGTTCTCATCAAACGCAGAACAGAAATGTCCACGCCGAATCACTCCCCCACTTCTCTTTTTATAACAACCATATCTGATGTTCTAGGATATACATCATGAACAACAATGATGGAAAAATCCCGTGATATTTTTACACTTTTATTCTCTGCTTTATCCGGCCTCGTCTGGCGAAAGCTTCTCCGTTGTCTGCGTCAATACGGCGCTCGCAGCGGTCACTGTGTCGCGCCACCAAGCTGGCCGTGCCACCTTCGTGCCTTTTCCCCTCTCGGCAGCTCTGTTACAGCCACACGGAGAGCGTCACTTTGCTTTGCGGTCTGCATGTGCAGAGCACGGGCACGGCCGCAGCGCAGCAGATGCCTGCCCGCTTCTTGGGGAGTCTGGATGCAGAGAGGAGACACCTCAGATCTTGGGGCAGGGCCTTGCAGACCCACCTATGTTCATCTTGCGGTTGCTTTTCCTCTCCACTTTATCTCCAGTCTCACAGTCTGATATCTAGAGAGCTTCTCCTTTCTTCCCAGATATTCCTGGGGTCGGTGCCAGTGTACACAGGATGCAATGGGGTATCTGCTGCTTTGGTCTATCTAGTTGCCAGAGGCAGTGCCCAAATTCCCATCACCGCAGCGGTGCTGTTAAACCGGGCGATGGTCCCAGCTCCCGGGGGGCTCCCGGGGTGCTGGGTGCTGTACAGACCCGCGTGGCGACGCAGTCACTGTGCAGGAGAGCTTCACCATATAAAAAGGAAAGTGACATATGGAAGGTGAGGGGAGGAAGCTGTAATCAACTCCATACCATTTTTATATACACACTTCTGCCTTTTCGTTCAATACTTATAAATAGATCAAGTAAGTGCCAACAGTCCCCATCTGCCCTGCAAGGCATGATTAGCTGACCAATTTCTTTAGGTGGTGTGTTCTCTAAACAGGGATTTTATTAATGTGCCTCGGCCCAGTTTATATTTTGGGATGGAGTGAGAGGGGGGATTTTTAGGGATTTTTTTTTTTCCTGCGAAGCCGTGGAGCCTGGGGATGGGTAATATGAAAACAAAACAAAATGATTTGAAGTTAAACCATCTCAGTGTGTGACTCAGAGCTATTCATAGCTCCCTGAAGCCAGCTGCAGCAACAGAGCCAGAAGGATTCTGCCCGTATTATTATTCCAATTACCATCTGAATTAAAAGTTTGAGCAGTGATCAGCCCACATACTGACGGGAGGGGGAGAGAAGAAAGAGAGAGAGAACGAGAGAAAGAAAGAAAGGGGGAAAACACAGATAAAAATGGGACGTACACAAAGATCCCCGGGATGACAAAGTCACCGAGAGAGACACGGAAAGGTTACAGCCTCCCCACCTCGGCTCCCACGCCTCCCTGCGTGACACAGAGCCCATCCCGACGGCCGCTCCGTTTGCCCAGGCCACGCGATGGATGCTCCGAGCGGGGCTGCACCAAGGGCATGGGCACCCACGGCAGCGCTGGTGCTGGCCCGCACACGCACAGGGGTCTGGGGGTGCAGAGCAGGGCTGGGACGTGGGGGAAGGAGAGGATGCTGCTGGGATGACCGACAGGAGAATCCCTTTCTCCAGAATTGGGATAGAGGGGTATGATCTTCGTTGCTGGCATTCCGGGAAACTAGGGAACTCAAAGGCCTTTTTTGGATATTGTTCTTGGCCAAAAGGGAGCAGAGGTTTTCCAGGAGCCAGGACCCAGAGCATGTCCCATTCCCTCCCAAAGAAAGCACTGAGATACACAGCATCAGCCACCCTGCCAAAATCATGAAATGGACCCTTATAGGAAGCGTGGGAAAATTGCAAGAGCTTAAAAATCACGCAGGTTTCCACTTCCCGGACAACTGCGGTGCCCTCAGATCACATCCTCCAGCTTTTCAGCACAACTATAAAGGCAAAAATGGCACCTTACCTAATCATACCACCTCAAGAGCTGGGACTATAAAAAAATGCTCCAAATAATAGCACAAAACTCATCATACAGTCACAGCCACACTATTACCATACGTTCCTGGCTCAGATAAAAGGTGCCAGTCACAGGCGCTAAATCTTTTCAAATAAGATCTGCATTTACCCCTATATATAGTTGCCTGCACTTGCTCTCTTTATAACCGCAGCAGAGACTGCAACAACATGGACGGGGCGTCTAAAAGTCGGCGAGGCACCTCCTTTCATGGAGCATCCCGCCTGCCAGGAGCCCCAGAGAAAGGGAAGGAGGGAAGGGCCCCCTTGGCCACCAAGGTGCAGGAGGGTAGATGGCCATTCCTGCACGTCCGTGTCCCTGGGCAGCTGGAAACACCAGGATGGTCTCGCCAAGGGACGTGGTGCAGCCCCTTGGCCAAGCGCTGCCGGGCCGTGGTGCCCCATGGCTCCTCCCTGGCATTGAGCCCGGCCCAAGGCCCGCGTTGGCCTGGCCATGAGGACAACCCGCACGGGGACTATCCATGGCTATCAGCTAGACCAGGACAGGGATCGTTATCTGTGCATGGGAAGAAGGGGGGCTGGCAGGGGGCTAACGTCATCATCTGTCCGCTCTGATTGCAACCCTGGCAGGGCAGGGGTTTTCTCCCTGGGCCTGCGCAAAGTGCTTGGCA
>JAVCKT010007342.1:0-17213 GCA_032273925.1 Rhynchotus rufescens
CCCAAATCTTTCTCCTCAGTCTTCTCCTCCCTTACACAGCCTCAGCTCCACAAACAGACTCCCTCCTCATTCACGCTCTTTCACCGTCTCCATCCCTATCTTTCAAGCCACTCATGCTCCTGCCTCCCTTGTCTCTCCTCACATCCCAGATCCATGCAAAGTCTGATGCACTCTAACTAGCAGAAGAAACGAAGCCATCAGGCTTTGTACTTGGTACCTTGCATTTAAACTGATTGGGACTGGTTGGCTGAAGAACATATGAAGATTCTGAATGTTAAGGGCAAACTAACAAATAGTATGTTTTGTAAATTGATTAAGCATTTCATGATTTTGCATTTCTTTTCCATTATAAAAAGTGTTTATTTCAGTATATACGGTTTTTTACGTTTTTTTGTCAATGCTTACAATATATTACCATTTTGATCCCCCTACAAAGAATGAAAATAAAGAAATAAATAGCAGATCAAATATATGTTATTTAAAAACAATTTTCATACATTTGAATTTATGCACTGAGAATTCATCCATAAGAATGTGCTAAAAAATAATCTGAAAACATAACTGGTACTTGCAGAAGTAGACCAAAATATTTAGAACAGCCCCAAGCTTTTCACCCAGCCAACTCAAGTTCAACTAAGGACCAAAATACTGTTAAGCTCTGAAAATGGACAAGTACAGACCTGATGCACTTTGGAATTTGACTTTAAAAGAAAATTTTTCTTTCTTGTCTTTGAAACCCCTACCTCTTTCTGGGCTCTATGAAGACAGTCGGCACGTTGCCTCCAGGGTCCAAGATCTTGTCAATCTGCATCTGTGCCTTACGATATATTCTGTGCTGCTCTTTGGAGTCAACCACCACCACATCATCCACTACTGGAAACTCATAGTGCCCTTTGCGCTTGGCGCGAAGACGAATCTTATTGCGGTGATGCTCAATCTCAGATTTATGCCTTAGGGCTGTCTGTATCTTAAAGAAGAAGGAGGAAAAAAATCAAGTCATTTTCAGTTGTATTTTTGGCAAATAGAACTTCTTGCTGCTGTTCCATAAACCTCTTCTCCTCACCTCACTGCCTGGTCTCACCTCCTTAAAGATAAAAAATAAATCTGAAGGATTAAAGCAAGCCACATGATATTTGTAAGCATATTTTTATGGGTATTTTTTTCGCCCATGCTTGCAGTTTTCACATTATCACCCCAGGTAGATGTACTCTTACACACGATACAATCGCCAGCACAGCAGGTGCAATTAAAGAGAAGTGACGGACTATTAATAATAGGCAACAGGAGCACAAAAATGTCCTGCCATTTGCCAGAGCGACATTGCTCTGAGGAAACAAGACTGACCAACATACGCTGCACCTACTTTTGCTTGTCAAACAAATATGTGACCAATAGGGTTGAGGTCTGTCACTCATTCCCTCTAATGCCAACTTGTCATGCAAGCAGCAAGAACTTAGGAAAGCTCACGGGGTGCATCGAGCTCACAGAGCTCATTACAAACCAACACCTTTGCGACTGTCACTGTCTATGCAGAAATGCTGCTGCAGCTTTAGAGTCCCAGCCTGAGGTGGTTGTGGTGTCCTAAGCTCTGTGACTTCCCTCAGGCTCAGCTTTCATGCCTCCCTCCTGTCCTTTTTCAAATTCCTTGGTGTGTAGCGCAGCATCTGGGCAAAACTACCCTATCACCGTGCTTTTAAGTACTAGTCCAACACTCCTTGAAATGATTTGTTAATCACATCACAGATAAGTGATAAAAATGGACACTTCTCTGTAGTCCCACTAAAAATTAAAAAAAGGCATATGAAGGACATAAGCCATATTTGCTCTTTGCATTTACAGTTAGAATTAGATTAGTCTTCTGACCATATAATTATATTTTTATTTCCTGTTATTTCTTGTTTATGTGGACCAGATACATCCTATTTCTCCCTTTTTCTGTAGGGACTGAGATAAATGGTGCCTTACTAGAGCTAAGCTAAAGGTTTCAGCAATCTTCTACTTTCACTTACGAGAAGATGCTATCTTGCCTAGTACTAAATCAGGACACAGGTTCATGGTACTTCAGGCAGTGTAAGAAGTGGTTTCACAGTGCACTACCTTCTCTTCTACTGCCCCCAGGCAGACTCTCATTCGCCTAAAATAACCTGAGCTCCTAAGAAAACACTAAGTTTCTATATGCTTCCTGTCAAATAAGTACATGCATGTGAGAAGTTGGAGGCATTTCACGTGTTGCAAATTCACACTCCAGCGTGCTCTTCTGAGACATCTTCTTAGTAAAAGCTTCCTGAGTTGCATGAAAGCCAAGAGAACTGCAATGAAACCCAGGCAGTCCAGAGAGCCCCAACACTCACATATCCATTAGCAGAACTCTCAGAAGCATGAGGTTAGCAAAGTCAGGGCAACAAAAGGTAGCCTGACTACCAGCACTGCTTAGTGTCTCTTACTGCTTAAGTTTTACTTTAGGTATCTCTTGCAACAGGTCAGATTATCTCTGGACGGAAAGAGGATCATCCCTGTGACTTGTCAAGACTCTACCCCTCAGGGGGTGGTAAAGGAACTAATGTAAAACTCCCCACTACAAGAAAGAAACTGGATTTTTACTTCTCTCATGGATGGAAATCTGTGCAAATGGCATCTTCCCAGATGAGCACTCAAAGCACTTTAAAAATACCTCTTTGTTAATTTTGTTGGTTTCTGCCACTCGATCAGAAAGTATGGAGTTCTGAACCGGAGGTGCTGCCATGGGCTGCATAGCGATCAGCTGGATCTTGCTGGGGACCCTTCTGCTGGCATCCGAGGAACGGGACATCCTGTCCACGTGTTCGAAGATGGAGGCCGAGGAGTGCTGCTCGTTTCCACTGCTGCTCTGAGGAGGGCCTGAGGTACCAGAACAAATACAGAGCGGGGTTGAGCTGCTAGGGTTATCTCAGTCAAATGTCAAGCTTTACAGATGCTATGCTTAGAGACTGCCATGTTCTCCATCTGTGTTTAATTTGCCCTCTGGGCCTTTCAGCTGATTCACATTTAGTGCATAAGAAGTTTACCCAGTCATTTGCAAATTATAAACATTTTTCCATTACATTTCCAGAAGGTGAACTGCCATTCTTTATTTCTGTAAATCAAGCTCTTGGCATTTGCAAAGCCCCCAAATCTCAAACCACTCTAGCCCATAAAAAGCTGCTCTATCACATACCACTAATGGTTCTTCTTATCAGTACTTAAGGAGATGTAAATTCCTCAAACGGATTTTCAAAAAGAGCAATAAAAAGATGTCACACTGCAAAATGCAGTTGTTAAAAGGTAAGGCATAGGAGGAGCAATATATTAACTAAACATAAAAATAATTATAAATACAAACACACAAAAAAAAAAAAAAAAAAAAAAAGGAAAGTATTTTATAGCTCTTTTATTGATTTAAGCTTTTAAAGCCTTGCTTTCTTCCCAGGGAGATGACAAACAGTTAACATACTAACATGCAAGCTGCACAAATACTGCCGTGTCAGACTCTGCTGAATGGCATCTATCAACCCAGACCCAATCAGCAAGTGAAGTTACGGAAACCAGGAGACCTGGAAAGCTACATAGCCCTGGTCTAGTAAACAGGTAACTTCAACAGGAATGGATCATTTTCCTCAAAGACTCAGGGAAGTCAGCCTAGAGAAAAAACACATAAACAAACAACAACAACAAAAGATCCTTAAATATTTGCTTAGTCATAACCCCTGGGGTAATTTTACAGACTTCTTTTCCCTAGGCTGTAATGAACCATTACATCATTTGAGTTGACAACTACTAAAGAGTCGCAAAATAATCATTTGTCTTGTTTTTACAAATTCTCAAACTGCTTTTCTCCATGAAATATAAGTAATGAGAAGTTTAGGTCTGGAATCTTTCTTATGGAGAAACACAATGGAGAAGAGGGACAGATTTCTGAATCCTTGCACGGGCCGTAATTCTCAGATTCAGGATCAGGATGAGAAACAGTGGAAATCAGGGGCCTGATCCAACGCTGACAGACAGGGAAAGAAAACAGCCACTGCTTGGATCCATTTGCAATACCTGATGGTAATGAAGTATAAGGTTCAGAGGAGAAGTGAATGTTATCTTCCATGGAAGACTGCTGAACATTAACTACTCCTTTACATCCCCACTATAGCACAGAAGAGGAGCAGCAAAGGGAAGGAATGGCACTCTTCATAATACTCACTCCATACTGCTTTGGGCTGGAATGCAGTCTGGCCCCAAATTAATAATAATAAAAAATATCTTATTTCCCATATTTCTCTCAAACTTGATCAATGTATTGTAAAATTGGCACTTTAGTGTCCATCACTTACAAGAGATACTTTTCTATGTAAGCGAAGGTAAAAAATTCTGCTGAAGATCTCTGCATGTCAAATGCTTTGCAAGACACCAACACTTTTAACCAATTGAAATATATCGACCTCTCTTTTGTAGCTATCTATACAATCTTTACCACCTGTCATCTTCACAATAATTAATGGGTACAATCTTCACCCATTTCTTTGAGGCAAGCAAGCACTGCCTCTCAGAGAGGCACGAGACATATTTAGCAGTTTGTCCCAATCCCTCCGAGTGAGCCTGCAGTGCAATGGAAATCTGAACGTCGCAGCCACCTTTCCATTTTTGCACACACTAGTCATGTTTTTCTAACCTTTTCCAGTCTGACAGCAGTTCTGAAAACTTACAGACCTCCAACAACAAAATTTTAGGCTATGTTTTCATACTAAGAGGTTAGGAAGATCCAACATACTGAATTACAATTACAGAATTACAGAATTCTTGTGTTTGGAAGGCACCTCTGGATATCTTCTTGTCCAACCCCTCTGCTTAAGCAGGATCACCTAGGACTAGAAGCTCAGGATCATGTCCAGTCTGGTTCTGTCTGTCTCCAAGAATGGTCTCCAAGACCTCTCTGGTCAACCTGTTCTGGTGTTTGACCATCCTCACAGTAAAGAAGTGGGTTTTGGTTGGCTGTTTGGTTTAGCTTTATGTCCAGATGGAAATTTCTGTGTTTCAATTTGTGCCCTTGGCTTGTGCAGTCTCAGGGAACAACCAAGAAGAGTCCGACTGTGTCTTCTTTACAATCTCCCTTCCAATATCTACGTACATTGATAAGACACCCCAATCCCTCTCCTCTCCAGGCTAAACAGCACAAAAAAAAGGGCACGCTCTCTGAAGCCATGGCCCTATAGCAAACACTACCAGGATAAGCTCAATCTTCACAGCAAATATTAACAAAGTTAGTAAGGATGTGTGGGAGCTGTTCCCAGGATATTTTAGCACAGTACCAGTGCTAAAAATGAGTAAATATACACAGAAATGCACCAAATAAAGAAAAAAAAAAGCCAAATGGACAAACACACAAAGGAAAAGTACGGTAAAACTAGCAAAATTTACTTTCATGTCACCTGCTATACTAGCAATAAGGCTTACTTTCAAAAGAAAACAAAGAGGATCACTGTTTAGATTTGATTATTTCCTTGAGCACAGAAACAAAAGCTCCTTTTAACTCTGGAAAGAAGAACAATTCCCAAGCATTTAATCCTATAATTAATGTAGTGTTATTTCAGTTCAATTAGTTAATCTACACCTGAGAGAGTTACTCAAGTACACTTGCAAACTCCAACATATATAAGTATCACTTGTAAACAATATCTGGTGCTTTTTTATTTAAAATGGCTAAGTTAGATTCAGCCTCTAAATCCTCTCTTTATGCAAATCAACTGTATCTATAGGTGCAAACAAATACAAAAACGTAGCAAAGCAGCCACTGCAGGGTGCTGTAGAGGCACTATAAGAAAACTGACACTTTCAAACTCAGTATACCAGCTATCTCCTTTAGAAGTTCTGACAGGATGAAATAAGAACCACTTTTCATTTCAAAATACTTTCATTACACTACTGTCCACATTTAGGAAGTTTTTCTTATGTCTGAAGCCATCAGATGCCACTCTATGAATGCAATTTTGATCTCAGACCAGAGGGCTGAAGCTGAAAAATAATGGAGAGGAATTAAATGACCCAAATAGTGGATAGAGCAGGTTTCAACAACTGGTCTGTGTAGGTCACTTGTCAGGATTAATGTTCACTACTGCCTGCGCTGGAATTGCTGACCTGGACCCAAGTGCTGGGAGAAGGAATTGCTCTGCAGGAACGAGGAAGGCTACTCCTTTCCCCAGCCTCTTTAAATAAAAAAGAAAGGACGTCGTAACCAGCGTGCAAGAAATCTAACCCCAAGCCAGCTAAAGTCAACGGCAATCTCCCACTGCTCCAGAGGGCTTTGGCTCCTGCACAGATTGAGTTTCACCCAGTAGATTTATATCCCGATGGGCTGCGTCCCTGGGATGCAGCTGATGCCTCTCATTAGCTGACAATGGCAAGGCTCATGGCCAGCCCCGGCCCATCTGTCTTTACTCTTAGGAGAGAGAAATGACAATGGAAGAACATGATCTTTAATTCATCACCAGCTAGGGTACGCATTAGCAAAGAGAGTGCCAGCTTTCTTCTATCTAATCTTTGCTGTGTCTCATTCCGTACTGGTAAAACACTTGATGTAATGAGGAAATACTTGTGCTTCCTTGTAGGTTGCCTGCGTTTCTCTTAAGCTTCCAGTAGAGAGGCCAATTCTAAGTATTGCTGACTGTGACCGTAACTTGTTTATAGCAAGCAAGAACAGCTTGCCTCAGTTTTGCCTCTTTCACAGTGAGGATGTTTTCCTCAATAATTTGAAAGAATTTGGAGGAAATTAGAAAAATGTGTTTGTATTGAATGACTATAATTTGTGTTATTGAGAACCTTTTCTACGTCAATAACTCAAAAGCCATTTTGTTTTTTCGACTCGGAAGACAAATCTTTTCATGCTTAAGACATAATTACAGCTACCCCAGCACCTCTATTCATACTCGTACTCAACTACCGGCTCTGGTTACTTACCCACTCTGTTTGCTCCTGACAACATAAAAGGAAAAGAAGAGACAACACAGTAATTATTACAAATAATTCAGCTGGAATGGCAATTGGAAAAAAATACAGCACAAAAATGATTGTATTTACTTTTGAATGAAATGTATAACTTGGATCTAACTGCCAAGCTTCAGCTGCACAAAAAGGGGGCCAATTCTGCCATTTAACAGACACAGCGTTCATACTAAGGCCAACTCTGAATGTTAAGAATTGTCTGAGTACTAATCACAGAGACCGACTGCTGAAGAAAAGAAATTATCTGGCAAGGGCACTATGGATGAAAAAGGACACTTTCTACACAGCATTCCTGTAGTCTTCACCAGATACTCAAGATCTGGCAACATGTAACACTCCTACACCAAAACAGGCTAAACCTTACATAAGGGTTTCAAGCCAGATAAAGAAATTAAACAAAAAAACTGAGTTCTCTGATAAGATGAAATGGGACTACACCAAACCAGGGCAACCGAATGGAAGTCAGATAGGTTGAAGCACCTCATAAACCAGCTGTCTTGCTTGAGATAAGCTTTGTAGCTAGGTACAATTTCTGTTTCTTCGAACAAAATGAAGACACTGAAATATACACATACACAATTTTCTAGTCTCATTTGCACAGCTTGTGCTTTGTTTCCTTACATGCTTATTAGAGAAGCAAGCCTGCTCCATCACTCTCGCTCTTTCAGGAGGAGTCCATGCTATAAAAGCTGCAAACCACCCACTGTTTAACCTGCTGTTTAACTGGCCAGGGCCTTGTGGCTTGTATAAAATGACTATCTTACACATGGCTCTAAATGTCACTTCTTCAAGATGAGCGTAAATTGAAGAACGCCAGCTATAACCTCAAGTTCAATGACACTGCAGCACCACATTCTTCAGCAGCTACCTTTATATCTCCACTGGTATTTCGCTAAACACATGGAAAAACACTCAATGTATGGAAGACTTCTCATAATATAGTCAATATTTTTTTCTTCTCAGTTTCTACTGCTACCCGGGCCACATGTATTAAAAACAGACTGGGATATTACAAGCTTCTTTACCAGATATTTTAGAATGAGAATTTTCCATAGAAAAGCTATCAAGATTTAAGCCAAAGATCTGGCAAATAAATCCTCAAGCAAGGGGCAGGCTATCTAAACTCCAGAAGATCTCAGGAACAAAACTTTGCGACACAGTTAACCACACACTTTTAAAGTGGAATAGAATTTAACTTTAATTCAAGAAAAAGAAAAAAACAATTTAGTTTTTTTCTAAGTAAAAATAATAAAGTACTATTCCTTTCCTAAGTGAGGAAAGGAATAGACCACGTGGGAATTTTAAGATAAATGGTTGCATTTTAAGCAGCGGAAATGTGGTTCTCCATACAAATAAAAAAATTCAACACTGTTGATATATTATCACTGCATTTTCCACTTTCTAAAGCATAACATCAAGGCATTTTGAAGTCTGAATTACGTCTCATATTTAAAACTTCTAGCTCTCTTATTTTTAAAATCTTTTTCGAAGTTGCAGCTACAGACATATGCCCATGTTGTATCAACATGGAGTCCCGTGGGGAGCTTCATTGCACAAGTTACTGTCTCCAAAATCGCAGTGAAGACAGCCACAATAATGCCTAAGTGGAAGGAGGTTTGCCAGGGGGTGCAGAAGAGAAGAGGAGGGAAACCTCCCTCCCGTTAAGCCATTCGGTTCAAAAGCTTGCTGGAATGAAAGGAATGTGTAGATATTTCGTTACAACAGAATAAGCTAAAAGGAAGCGGAAATTTCTGCGATGCAAATCAGAAATTTTAATTGCCAGATAAGCTTTTAGAAAAAGTTACAGCTTGAGAATGACTCTTCCGCCTAACCCAGTAAAATGCTGCTACTGCATGCAAGAAAAAAAAGTAACAAACCTTTCTTCACTGCTCTGCGTGGTTTGCCCTCATTTGTCACTGCTGACGGTCTTGCAGTTTCTTCCCCTGTCTCTCTCCCACTGGACTGTTCACTTGCTGTGGAGTCAGCGTCTGACGGCGAAATTCTGCCACAAATATCAAAAAAAAAAACAAATCAACCAATCAACATACTGTGTAAGTTTCAAAAGGGGCAGCCTCTTGCATGCGAAGAACCCTGCATTAATGTATCGTGATGACTGTTTTTTTCTAAGTTATTATAAATAATGAGCTAGCTATTCACAACTATGATCTTGGTGTTATTATGTGTGTGAAAACTGTTTGAAACAGTTTTCTCATGTCAGCGCTACAAGTCCATGGGCATATTTTCCCACCTGATTAAATACAGGGCCATTCAGAAATCCTGCTTTAACATACTTACCCATGGGGTCACAAAACCCTTAAAAACACTTGCTGCCTACAAATTATGAGTCCAGACTCTGCTCCTCCAGTCTCTCTGACAGCAACACATCAACAACACTGTTAATACAACACCCATTCTGTTCTCAAACTTTTCTGGACACTCAGGAGACAGAAATACCATTTATGTAAATGATCATCTAAATGATTGCATCTAAATCATCTAAATGATTGCAGGTGATTACAGAATAGTCTGAAGAAATAACGTGACTTTCTTCATCACAATCATTTGATCGTAAAACTAATCACATAGTTTAAAAAAAAAAAAAAAAAAAGAAGGATAAACACGGGACAAACTCCACGCAGCTGACACCAAAGCCTGTCTTTTCACATGGGACTGTCCTTTTGATCCATGTAGGGAATCCATGTAATCCATGATATCCATTTTGGATGGATCCATTTTGATCCATGTAGGGATCCATGTAATCTGCATCTTAAGTGCAGATTAGTCATTGCACTAACTGTGTCATGTGCAAGACTGGCTAGTGCTAGATGGATATGTGAACACGTTTCTGAAGCCCCCCCTCAATGTCAGGCTGCCTGGAACGCACACGCCAAGATAACTACTCTCAGCTAGACAAGCTCCTGGAAAGTTAAACCTAATACTGGCAGCAGGCAGAGCTCCTAACTCAGCTTCCCCTTTTCCCCTCCCTGGATAATACCCTGATAATCCAACACTCTATTATTTGTGGGTTTTGTTGTTGTTTTTCTCTGCAGTCTTGTAATACTAATTAGTCTTATTTATCTCAATAAAATATCAGTTAAGGAAAAAAAAAGAGAAATGGTTCTCAATGACCTTACAGATCTGCACCACTGCACCTTTTCTTCTTTTCTACAGTGGAAAGAGAGGGCAGAGCTACCTTCTTCATCATCATTTTCACTCTGTCTTGGTTCAGTGAAGAACATGGAGATCTGCTACTGACTGTTTCACCTTTGTCTGCTTTGCTCTCCTTCATACTCATTCCTCTCTCTACCTAAATGATCAGGAAATGTGTTACATGAATATACAACAGTGTCAGGTGAACATTAGTCTTCTTTTACAGTAACTGCTGTGGACTATTCAATTGCCCCCTTAAACAAAACAACAGGTTCAACTCTAAGCCAGAGCCTAAGGACGCTATGTTTTCTGAACATCAGCTGTCTTTTTCCCTTTTCTTTTTTTTAAAAGCAGTATGGAAAGCACTCAGTCACCACTATATTTACTGGCATGCAAGAGAGTTCTGAACTGCATTATAATGAATCAGAAAACAACTAAACCAACATAATACACTACATTACCATTTTGCATTTCAACTTCTCCCTCAGGGAGTAAATGTTTTAAATCTAGGCTGACATGGGCATGTCAGCATGTTACAGATATGATGGTAACATCTCCACAGTTAAGCCCAAAGGGAGGTTTGCACTTAACAGTGGGTAAGGGAGAGAGGGAAGTTCTTTGTAAACCACTTGGAAGGGTTTGAATTTAGAGTCTATTAAAAACAAAACCATTGTTCCAAATTTGATCAATATATTACAGTCTGCAGGCAAAGTATTACAATGCTGGCTTCTGAAATTTTTCATTTTCTGGCTTATTCTAGATGAAATACTGCAACATTCTGAAACTAAAATTTGTTTCTTATTTTTACTTGCATATGAACAAACACTTCTCCTCCCCACTGTCTTAGGCCACTTCTGAACTTTTAAAGAAAAATACCAGAATCCTTGTCCTTCTGATTTCTGTTAATTTAAACTACACTTCCTTCCCTTATTTTCCAACACTTCCAGGCTCCCACTGAGGGGTGGCAATCGATTGCTCAGGAAGCCCCTGGGGAGGTGGCAAGTCAGGCTTGGCAGCTGCAAAGGAAGAACTGGAGCTGCGAGAAGCCCACGCGAGGCAGATGAAGAAGAATCTTAGAGCAACGAGGACTCTGGAGGAAGGTTCAGCAGAGGAGCAAGCTGCGTCACAGAGACCTGCAGCACAGGAAGAACCACCAGCAGCTGCTTTCTAATCTCATTTGACACCACTTCTGCATGGTTTTTCTCCCACAGTGCAATAATATATAGGTAAAAGCACAGGAACATGCAGAGTTGGAGACAAGGGGGTGCAAAGATATGAAAGGCAGAGTGGGGAAGAATTATTGGGAAGCAGAGCAGAGGGGAGTTTGGTCCTGCTGAGTTGTTTGTGATTCATTATAGCACAACCTTCCTCAGGGCTCCATGTTCTTCCTACCCACTACTCACTTTTTCTTTTTTTTTTTCTTTTTGACACAGATATCCTTTCTTACTGCACAGCTTTGTTCCAACTTCTCTTCTACAGACATTTTCTTCCGACAGGATAGATTCATTTCGTTTGATGCAGGAGGAAAAGTAGGAAACTACCAGTGAAGGGCGATAGACTTTCCTTCTTTTGCACACCTGTAAATTATCATTCCTTTTCCTGACCAAAACTGGTTTGCTATGAAAAAAAAAAATGGATAATCACAATGGAAAGCACTCGTGCATCCTCACAGGATTTTGTATTTACTACTTATTTTTGGAAAATATCACTTATCCTAAGTATACTGGTCACTGCTAGTATTATTAAAACATAAATCATTATTACTTGTCATTGTTTTCCATTTACCTATGTGCTGCCTTTGTAGCTAGGGGTCCCTACAAAAAGCACATGCTTCAGTGTCTCCACCAAACATGCAACGTGTTGACTCCAACTTGTCCAGTCCTAAAGGACACATTTAACTGGCCATGCTGCCATTAAGAGAAAAATTACAGAATGATTGAGGTGGGAAGGGACCTCTAGAGATCATCTAGTCCAACCCCTAGACATCTAGAGCACATGGCACAGGGCAGCATCCAGACAGATTTTGAAAACCTCCAGAGCCTCTATGAGGCTAGACGCCAGCCTCTGGAGAGCCTCTAGTAGCTCTCCCGATGGCCTTCTCTGTATCCCTTTCCATGCACTATTTAACAGAATCCCAGCATCACAGAATGCTTGAGGTTGGAAAGGACCTATAGGGATCATCTAGTCCAACCCCCCTGCTCCAGCAGGGACACCCAGAGCACGGGGCACAGGGCAGCATCCAGGTGGGTTTGGAAGATCTCCAAATCACTCTTTACCCTCACCCTACTCTCACTCAGTAGATATTAGGGGCAAGATATGGCAAGGTCACTTACAGTTTGACTTTGTGTGCCTTATACATATCAAAATACTGCTTAAGACAAATGTTATGAATACATAAAATAATTCAAACATTATTAAAACAGAAAAAAAATAACATATCAGTACTTCAGAGTGGACCTTTCTCAAAGTGATGGAATTCCATAAACTGATGGAATGAGAGTTGAATTGAGGAAAAAAACACTGAAAAGCAGTGGGAGGAGAACATGAGGGAATAAACAGGGAGGTAAAGGCATTAAGTTCCCCATTCCCAGGAAAAACATGTTTAGATCTGACATTCAAATGGTATCGACATAAAAAACCTTACTATGAAATATTAACAGAAACAGCTCTCAAATACTGCAGGAGATGTTCTAAACAAGGACAATGTTTTCCTTCTGATTACACAACTCAAAATAATTCTACCACTTCCAACAGTATTTCAAAAACATCCTTGAAAAAATATAAAGCAAATTAAGGGCATTTCTACGTAATCTCTAAAACTTTCAATAATCTATCGCATTCTGATAATTTTGTCACTTTTAACTTGAATTATAAACTCCATTCACTCTCATGCCTACTCTACCTGTTCATCTTCAGTCCTACTCTCTGTTTATAGTCAGCGGTACTCACTCTTTTTACCCTCAGTGGTATGTCCCCTTTTTACTCTTAGTCCTACTCACACTGTTTATCCTCAGTCTTACTCCTCCTGTTTACCCACACTCCTACTCTTGTTCACCCTCAGTGGTACTCCTCCTGCTTAATCTCAGGCCTACTCCCCCTGTGTACTCTCAGTGGTACTTCCCCTGTTATTCCTCATTGGTGTTCTCCTGTTTACTCTCAATGGTACTCCCTCTGTTTACCCTCAGTCCTACTACTGCTGTTAACCTAAGTCCTACTCCCCTTGCTTACTCTTAGTCCTACTCCCTCTGTTTACCCTCAGGGGTACTCCTTTACCCTCAGTCCCACTCCCCATTTACATTCAGTGGTACTCCCGCTGTTTACCTCTGGTCCTACTCTCCCTGTTTATCCTCAGTAATACTCCCTATGCCAACCCTCAATGATACTCCTGCTCTTTACCCTCAGTCCTACGCCTGCTGTTTACCCTCAGTCCTATACCCTCTGTTTAAACTCAGTAGTATTCCACCTCTTTACCCTCAGGCCTGCTCCAACTGTTTACACGCAGTAGTACTCACCATTTTTCCCTCAGTGGTACTTCCCCTATTTACACACAGTCCCACTCTCCCAGTTTACCCTCAGTCCTACTCCCACTGCATACTCTCAGTGGTACGCTCCCTATTTAACATCAGTCCTATTCCCTCTGTTTACCCTCAGTAGCACTAACCATTTTATCCTTAGTCCTACTCCACCTGTTTACCCTCAGTACTATTCCCACTGTTTACTCTTAATTCTCCTCCCATTTTTGCCATCAGCTGGACTTCGCCTCTTCATCCTCACTGCTACTACTATTTAACCTCAGTTCTACTCCCGCTGTTTACTCTCAGTCGTACTCCCCTTGTTTACCCACAGTGGTTCTCCCCCTGTTTACCCTCAGTTCATTGCCGTTCTTTACCCTCAGTCCTTCTCCTCCTGTTTACTCTCTATGGTACTCCCCTTGTTCATCCTCAATCCTACTCCCATTGTTTGCCCTCAGTGCTACTCTCCCTGTTTAACCTCAATCCTGCTTCCTCTGTTTACTCTCAGTGATACCACACATTTTTATCCTCAGTCCTACTCCTCCTTTTTTTCCTCAGTGGTACTCCCCCTGTTTATTCTTAGTGCTACTCAAGATGTTTACCCTCAGTAGGACTCTCTCTGTTTATCCTTAGTGGTACTCCCCCTGTTACCCTCAGTTATACTCCGTTTACCCTCAGTGGTACTCTGCCTTTTTACCCTCAGTTCTTCTCCTTCTGTCTGCTCTCTGTGTTACTCTTGCTGTTTACCCTCAATCCTACTCCCTTCAGTCCTTCCTCCCTGTTTAACCTCAGTCGTCCTCCCCCTTTTTACACTCAGTGCTATTCCTGCTTTTTAAACTCAGTTCTCCTCACCCTGTTTACCCTCAGTGCTACTCCCACAGTTTTCCCTCAGTCGTACTTCCCCTTCCTATCCTCAGTGTTACTTCCCCTTTTTGTCCTTAATCCTACTCCCTGTTTACTCTCAGTGGTACTCCCCCTTTTTACCCTCAGTTCTACTCTCTCTTTCTACCCTCAATTGCACTTCCTCCTGTTTACTCCCAGTCCCTACTCCTGCTGTCTACCCCTCTACTCTCCTTCTGTGTACTCTCTAAGAGTACTTCCCTGGTTTACCCTTAGTCCTACTCCCACTGTTTATCCTCAGTCCTACTCCCATCTGTTTATCCACAAGCCTCAGGGGGAGTAACACTGAGTGGGACCTCTCCGCCTTCTGGACAGGTCAATAGGCCATGTGTCAGGCACTGCTTGGGCTGATTTGATAACTGGTGTAAACAGCATAACTGTGCCAAAAATATACCACGTCCTGAACTGGCTGTGCATATAATCCTCATGTAAAATCCTCATGTAAAATCCTCATATGTAAAATTGAAGAGACAGCTCTAAACACACTCCTTGTATTTAATTTCCATTCTTTTATCCCAATTTATACGACCACCCCACCAAAAACACAATTACCTTTTTATTTCATATTGGTAAGGAAAGTAAAGACTGCATTTTGCTTGTTCATCACAAACAAATGTGCTTAAAGTTTCATTGCTCAGAGAGGCTTTCTTACAGATTTCTATCAAACTATATACCACAAGTATCACATCAGCAGAGTCTTGTGTTGATTATAAGTCATATTCTCTCAAGGGCACAAGTGCTACTAGAGTACATATTCACATCTAACACTTCTAGAAATTCAGGGGAGGGATTGAGCATAAATAGTTGTCTGTCAACAGCTACCTGATTGCATGTTTTTATGAACTCTCTGTCACATATTTTCTTGCAATAGATATTTCATCTTGCTCCCTGAGGTAAGCTTTACTCTCTCAGGCTTTTATTTTTTTCAGGCAGTTGAATGTTTCTTCTCTTCTCCTGGATGATATTTTTCTTCTCTTTATCCAGTACCTTCCTTTTTTTAAGAAAGAAGAGCTGAAGGGTTTCAGGGTGGCAGTCCCTGCACCTGGTGATGGCAGCACTGGAGCAATGCCACCGTCAGTGATTCCCAGAAGAACCACCATGTTCTTTGACTGCTGTTTTATTCCTTTGTGAGTTTCTTTTTTAACATAAAGCTGATTGAAACCAGCTCTCAGTTTTTTTCCAGCAACATGATGTACACTAGGTCACACACTGCAGCTGCATTAAGGACACATATGGGGAGCACGAAGCTGTCCTTTCTCCTTTCTCCTTTATCCAGGTTATACGTATATATTTGTGTTTTGGTGCTGCAGGACAACTTGTTTTGACTGCTGGATAAACTGAGAATGAAGCCACTTGTTTAATCCAGTTAGAGAAAAGGTCTTTGCATGATCCTGATGACCTTCCAATAAACTTCAGAGACTTTTTTTCATGTTGTGGCACTGTAATCCAAGAACTTCTCATTTCATTCCTTCTGCTACAGAGGACCCTCATACTACTGGGAGGTCAGTTAATACTCTAGCACTCAGTTTCACCACAAACATCAAGGGACATTGTGATAACAATTGTGATTACAAGTTTTTGACAGAGCTCTCATTAGTTGCAGTATCGTTAAAAATTCAGTAATAATAATAATAATTTAAAACAAGACTTTCTATTTCATATTAGCAAAGACAACAGTTCTGAGAGAAAAAAGTTTCCAAGAGTCTTCAGCACGTCTCCTCTCTGTTGAACATAAAAGACTCCTCTCTTGGCTGCAGCGCCGTACTCAGTTTCAAGGTCTCTTTGACATGGCCTGAGGACATGGGTGCAAGCCTATATTCTAAATATATCATATATATTGTATATTTCACATCTCCCCCTTGTTTTTTTCCAAGTGTAATGATTCTGTTATTCCATTGGTCTATGACTCTTAAGTCCTGGGGCAGAAATTAAATAGGCTGATGGAGCCCCTGTAGTATCTATGAAGTGTTTTTAATATGTTTTTATTGTAGTAGTTAGGAAGAACACCTTGGTATTGAGATATTTAAAAGTTTTTCTTCCTCACAGAGGCATCTTACCTTCCATATAGATACTATATTTCTGCTAATGGATTTTGGCAAATGGTCCTCTCTTCTGGCCCCAAAAGGGCATTTTCATGGTCTTCCTGAAGACCTTGAAGCTCCATGGTTGTTTGTGCACGCTGACTTGTATCCAGAACAATTTTGAGGCTGGGATCCTTAGATAACTTAAGCTAAAAACAAGTAGCTGAAAGGTAGATGGGCCAAAGGCTGTGTTATAACAGAATGCCATTGACTTGCTTTAAATCTCCACTTTTCCTGATTATTCGTTACTCTAGATATTCACAAATATTATTTTTTTGATTTGCTAATTGCCTTCATTGTTTGCGTGACTCCAGCTCATTTCTGCAGAGAACCATCTTCTCTGAAAAGCAGGACTTTGGAGTTTGCTCTGACTCCAGAGCACCTGCCAGGGTTCGAAATCCTCTCCCTTTAACCAGCCAAGTACTGTGTGTTGTTTTCTCTTTTTATTAGCTCCAGGTTCCTGATGCCCTCACTGGAAGTGAAGGACGACTTTGGACGACAAGTTGACCATGAGGCAGCAGTGTGCCCTGGTGGCCAAGAAGGCCAACGGGATCCTGGGGTGCATTAA
>JAVCKT010007345.1:0-15638 GCA_032273925.1 Rhynchotus rufescens
ACTGTCCACCACTGAAAAGAGGCCGGCCCCCTCCTCCTCACTGCCTCCCTTGAGATATTTATAGACAGTGATCAGGTGCCCCCTTAGCCTTCTCTTCTCCAGGCTGAACAGGCCCAGCTCCCTCAGCCTTTGCTCATAGGGCAGATGCCTTTGCTCACAGGACAACAGAGAAGAGAGAACAAACCAAGTAAGACAGAAATAGAAAATGTAGAGTAGTCTCTAGAGGACAGTGAGAGGAAGACTTTAATTTCCCCTGGAGGCAAAGTTCTGCCTCTTTTGGTGGTGTACAGAATTGCTCGCTTGAACTGGCCGTGGATATATCACTAGGGTTATTAGTTACAGATATTTCACGTTTTAGGGTAGGCTTGCCAGGCTGTTTGTTGTTTTGTTCTATTTTAATTGCACAAACTAAAATACATTATTTAAGCATCCTTCCAAATAGCTCCTATTCTGTTGGTGTAGCACTTTCTAGAGGCAAAGTAGGTTAACAGTTTTCCTCCTGTTTTGTTGTCTAGAGCTGCAGAATTCCACTGTGATACTGGAATGTATAGAGATATCCATTTTGTATTATTATACATTGCAAAGTCCTTTTCCAATAGTCCTGAATACTATGCAGAAAATGGAAACTTACTTGTTATATGGATCTCATTTTGCCAACTGTTTGGTGCCCCAATTTTTATCCTTTTCAAGTAAAATGTGCTGTAATTATGAACTTGCTTTCAGGGTGAAATCACCTGGATCCACAGATGCCCATGGCAAACTCTTAATTATTTCTTAATGGCATTAGGATTTTGTCCACACTTTTCATTGAAGTGAATGGCTTAGATTGAAAGTTTAATAAATATTTCTGTTGTGTGTACCTTAGATTGAAGGTTTAATAAATATTTCTGTTTTGTGTATTTTCAGACCTACTGATAGGATGGGTATCGAGGGGAAAAAGATGCTTTGTCGATACGAGGTACAGAGCTGTTTGCTCTTGGCTTTTTTAGCTGTCACATCTTACTCCATCACTCATGCCCAGGGCCAAGGTAAGTGATAAATAAGAAGATATAACTTTTTACTAGGTCACTCTGATGTGCAGAAATGGGCTTCCTTATTCCAAATTCAAGTGTTTTTTCCCTTTCACTAATATGCCAATCCAGTATTACCAAAATGAAGTAGTTTCGCTGCTGATCTCAGTAGAATTACTCATTCACACATGCTCTGAATTTACTCTCTCTAATGACATAAAGATTCTCTTTGAAAGTTTAGGTACCTCAAAATGAGTTAGAACACTTTTTACTCCTATTTCCATGAAAGCACTGATCAAATATTGCTGTGATTACCCTCTATGTAATCAACCAAGTTTAAAGACGAGCTACAGTATTTGACCTGTATGAAATATGCTTTTTTTTTCCCTTTGTTGGAACAGTAGCTATTGTAACACATCATACAGTATTTCACAGGACTGTTGAATGTCACAGACTACTACTACAGCTTCTTCTGAAAAAATCCTTTGAGGATATTAAACAATACTGCTGAGATTACTAACCTTAAATATTTCTTGGATCAAATTGACAGTAGTTTGATTTCTAGATCAAATTTATCCTATTGCTTGGGGAAGACAGGAGGAAAAATGCCAGCAAGTTTATGATTTCTAAAGAAAGACATTTCTCTCAAGGTTATCTTTATATAATCACTTTGATACGAAGCTGCATAGGCATAAATGGGAGAAGAATTTGGTCCTGGGATTCTACTGTTGATAGAAGAACTATATAATGTGGTATTCCTGAACGCATTCAGAGACTAGTGGAAACTTGGAGCATTCTGCATCCAGCAACTGAAGCAGGGCAGAAACAGCTTGAGCAGTGGTCGGAGGAGAGAATGCTAAAAGGAGGTCCAACGGATGTAACGGTCTGTCAAGTCTGTGACACTTAAACCATGATAATCAGACCATCTTAGATGACAGGACACCTGTGAGTGCTTTACAGGCTTCTTAGGGAAGTGTTTTAGTCATAATATTCAGTAAGGGATATGTAGGGTGAAAGAAGAAATCTGAGTTCAATCAACAGATCAACTCAACAATTCAGCTTAACAGATCAATTCTGGTCAGAAATGAAGCTCTGAATGTTTTTGACCTAATGGGTCAGTAAATGTTTGTGATCTAATAAGTCAGCAAGACATATGGTTCTCTGCATATTTCTAACTTAATACATATGTTGGGATTTGCAAAGCAGAATTGGGGATTCAGATCCATCTCCAGAAAGATATGTAAAATTCTTTGGACACTGAAAGCCATACTTAGCCCTACCCTTTTTTTAAACTTTGATTTAATCAATCATACATCTACCAAAATACTTATGGACAGTTAATACAGTAAAATGAAGGTCATGATCACACTGCAGTGATCACACTAGACGAAGCAGGAGTTGGTGTACATGATAAATAAGGAAAGTTACTCCCATAGTTTGCTCGTTTTCAATGAGCATTGGCTGCTGAATCCCCTCAGCAAAGAGACACTAGGCTAAGAGGACAGTATGACTATTATGTTATTGGATGAGATGATATGAAGTCTCTATGCCATATGCACAGAATTAAAATCTTGTGCTACTCTTAAATAGGATATTCTCAAATCCTTTATTTCTCAAGGTTGACACCTCTTGAAATAAATTAACTCTTCATGCAGTTGGCTAACTAGTTACAGTTTAATACAGCACTAATAATATCTTTGTCTGTTTTAAGAAATTGCACGCTCCATCAAGGTGTAGGAAGAGCATTAGTTCCATCTTGTAGATCTTTCCCCTAACAAAATACACAGTTAAATGTGTATAAAGTGACTTGGAAAGGAGATGTTTGGGTAAGTAAAGACAACGTGCCTACAGCTACAACTTTTTCTTTCAGCTGAGGAGATATCTATATTGAGCTCCATGATTTTATCTCGTGCATTGCCTGGATGCCTTCTAAGCCATACAGTGCCATTCAGTTTTTAGTCAGCATCTAATTATTCTCTCTCTACTGCTTGAAACTAAAAAGGCATTCCTTCCTCATTCAACACCGAGTCACTTAAAAAACAGTAACAATCCCCCACTTTCAACTATTCACATTCTTATAGCTTACAGAAATAGCACTGGGCAAGAAAAAGACTTACTGTAGTTGGTTTTCCATTTATTCATAAGGTAATTTGGTGTACTGTAAGAATTTCCTTCTGTATTTAAAGATGGAAACTTTCCTTTGTGTAACAATAATTTCCATATGTTACTAATGTGACTGCTAAATAATTTCATATTAACTTGTTCAGTTGATTTTTTATGACAACACAAATAAATTGGATGCCACAAGGTTTAGTGATCCCAGTCTTAGAGTATTGAATGTCTTTGGGAAAGCTGCACATCTACAGTGTTTTTCCTTTCTGTTAAAACACTGAATAGTTCAAAACACTCTTTCCACACTTGTCCACAAGAAAGATGCATTTGGAGTACTAATCAATCGAGTTGCATAAACCAAAGCCTTGAACTTGTCTTTAGTTTCTTTTGGATGACTTATCAATGTTGCTGATGGCCATTCACTTTTCATTCCTGTAAAACCACTTAAGAAGCTCTAGCTACTGATTTTTATCAGTTAACTGACTCAGCCTGGATTAATTTTTTTCCCTTTCTGCAAGAAGTGAAATTTTGTTCCACAGACAATAAAGGTCCAAAGAAATAAAGATATCCTCCTCAGGTTGGTGACTGTGTAGTAATTCCCATCAATATTTTGTTGTCTGTCCGAGTGTTAGATTTTAACTCCCTTAGCTGTATGTACTTCTCTATGCCAGAACATTAGTCTTTGCACAACTAAGACCCAGTTGAGTATCTGTCTGGTGATCTGGTGAATAATTATTTTCTTCCTCATGGTTAATTGCTGTGTGGAAATGCCTGCTCCCTTGCACTATCACCTTTACATATAAAAAGTACCCAGAGAAAATTGATTAGTTATGTAAAGACTATTCTGGCACAACCTTTCTAGTCTTTCATATTGTAACTCTGTAAACAGGAGAACTTTTGGTGGTTGTGTCCTTCTTTGCTTGTTAGACCTGTGCCTGTTTTATTTTTAAGGGCTCCAAATTTACCTGGTTTGGTGATGGCTAATTGCAATTAGGCCAGAACTATGCTTCTTTGTTAGAAAATGCTTTTATAAGTTAGTGAACTAAGAGTGGGACAGAACGACAGGGGATGAAAGATGGCAGAGTAAAATAGCTTTGAAATTCTACGGTGTGAAATTCTACGATGTGTTTTTTTTTGTCTATCTTTTTTTTTATTATTATTATGACAGCTCTATGCTCTGCCTCTTAATCCCAATACAAATTTACCACTTAAATCCAATAAAGTGTTCAGCCTTTTTACACTCACATATTTTCATTGTCCAAAAGTTTATTTTGCTGTTTCCTTAAACAAAATAAATAACAAAAGGAAAGGCATATTACAGACTCCAAGGTATGACTTGTCACTTTTGGTTCATTTAAAACTGATTCATGATGATTTATGTATAGCTCAAGGACAGAATGAATCTTGAGAACAAATTAAAGGCTTTAATCCATAACTACAGTCTGCTTGGCTTTCCACACTTCTTGCCATAGCCTCTGTCATTTTATTTCCAATTACAGCATGCTGAATATTCTTGCAGAAACTTGCTCAGCAAAACAGTTTTCAGTACAGGGGCCAAATTTTCAAAGAACTCCTTCTGATGGGCAGTGGTACCTGCACACAGTCGGACTTGCAGCCTCTCTTTTCCTAAACTTTGGGGAAGTGATGGGCGGTTTGGAGACTGTGCACAGTGTATGAGGGAATGCACTGGCTGGACATGTGCCCAGCGCTGCAAATCTGAGAACAACTTTCAGAATGAGGAATCTGTTCTCTCTGGGCCCTCTCCTCTCTTCCTGTGCTGGTTGTTACTCTATGGGTCTTGGTGCTTGCACGGTCTCTTCTGCTCTGGCGCTACGTCTCTCAAGATAAACAACAGCAGAAACTGCCTTTTGCTGTGGTAAAACTGTGTTTTACAAATGGATAGGATGAATACAGGGGAATAAAATTTCTACATTAAATCTCCAGACTTTTTTTTCTAACATCCAGAATTTTTCTAATGTGAGATGGCATTAAAAGCCACCTAAAATCTCACAAAAAAAGACCAGACTGCCTCTTTCTTTCTCTTCTCATTCCCAGCCTACTGGAAAAAAAAGCAAATAGGGAAAAGTAATCAGCTGAGGACAAATCCCTGGCTGCTGCAATTGCCAGAGCTGCTTTGACTGCAGCAGGTCAAATGGAGAGGCCAGAGATTTTCATACAGCACATTCTACCTGTAGACTGAGATGCTCTGTGTGCTGCAATCATCAAACCTCAGAAATACCATCAGAATTCTTGGTTGATCGTGTCTTGTGGGCCAGGAGACTATGGGCACGCTCCTAGGCCATTAAAAAGCTTTATTGGGCCCTGAGGTGAACAAGTTGTTCCTCCTTCCTCTAGAAAATTTCCCATATTTTTTAAACTTATCTATAGAAACCTGAAGCGTGGAATGTGTTAGAGAGTGGAGGAAACAGCTCAGGGAGCTGTGGAGATCGATAGTGCAAAGAGGAGGGGAAAGGATGGCAAATGGGTTTGTTTTCTGTCCCTTTCTATTGCCTGGCCTCTGGACAGCTTCTCTAAATGCCTTTTCCGCTAGATCAGTTAATTCTGTGTGGGCCACAACCCATTAAAATATATGAAGATCCCCTTGCTCCTGGCAGTCCCTTGATGTGCAGGCTGTACAACTAGCAGCTCTGTGCCTGCTGTTTGAAGGAGGGCAGTACAGAGTACTGTCGAGCCTCAGAGAGCTACTTTCTACTTCTTCCTTACTGAAATGTCACATCTTTATCATTTCATGCTTTTACTCTGTCCATCTACTACCCTATTTGATTCCTAGGTGGTGGCACCAGATAAGTAGAGGCCAGATTTGCTTCCCATCCTCGAGGCGCCCCTGCCTAAATCTTGCCTAGCCTCTGCATGTCCGCAAGCCTTGATGAGCCCTCGGCAGCACTTGCAGCCAGCGAGCTGTGTGTGCCCCTGAGACACGCTCTGCAAGTTGGGCAGCCGCTGGTGCTCCTGCCTTGTGCATGCCCTCCCTTGAAAACCTGTGTCTTCACAAGGCTTTGAAAATTTGGCCCTGACTGAGTGACTTCAAATGTGGAGAAAAGCTCTCCAGTAATGAGGCATAAAGGAATTTAGGTAATGCATATTGTCAGTATTAAGCCAGGAGAGCGATTTTAATTCTCATATATTAACAAAGAGCATTTGTGTCACCAGCTTTGCCTGCTACACTAGTGTCTTAACATCTAACACTGTTTGTCTTTCTCTCCTCTGCCATTAGGTGGTTAGTTTGTTTTATTAAGAGATATATATAAAAGGTATGTCTGAGGGAAGTAGTGCACCTGGGGATAATGTCATTTTTACAAACTAATAAATTGGTGTATGTGACATTATGAATAACTTGCATCCTTTGTTATTAAAATTTTGTGTTGTCTTCCTATGTGTGTTTATTATTTATTTTTTTAAGTGATGTTTACTTTTGATTGGAATTTAAAATGTTGTTTTCTTTCCCAACTTGCAGTGTCCCCACCAACAAGGTTAAGATATAATGTAGTCGCTCCTGACAGTGTACAGATCTCATGGAAAGCCCCCAAAGGGCAGTTCACCGGATATAAGCTTCTTGTCACTCCAAGCTCAGGTAAAAAACACACAAAAGCAGAACTCCCTCAGTACTCTTTTAAGTCAAAATGATCATCACAACCTAGACCTAAGGCCAAACATCTTTTTCTGAGGCTAATCTAATTCTGCAGGACTACAGAATTGTGACCTTCAGCCCTTTCCTATAGAGAATTCTTCACAAAAGACCAGAAGGCTTTTAGGACAAGCTTAGGAAATAAAATAAAATAATAAAATAAAATAAAATAAAATAAAATAAAATAAAATAAAATAAAATAAAATAAAACTATTCTGTGGTTTTGTGGCTGAGCAATCTGATATAACTGGATGTTCTTTGAGTGGGAGGCCTCCAGAGGTTCCTTCCAACCACCGTGGTTGTATGATTTTATGATTATTCTCTAGTCTGTGACTTTTTGTTTTAAGCAGCCTTTCCATGCCAGTTGGTTTGTTTTAACCTTTTCTTAGGCTACTTCCTCTTATTGCCAAATGTACCTTTCTTCCTCAATGAACAGCTTTATTAAGCATCTTGCCTATACTGTGAGGTCCAGGTACATAAAACTGTCCTAGTAAAGTCTTTGGTCTGGGTGCTTGATTTCTGATTTCTTTCTGTTCCTCACTGGATGCTCGCTGTCCTATCTGTCTGGATTATTCTAGACATGGGTAATCACTTAAACTTGGTTCATTGTAGAGTCTGAGGTAACTATAAGTCATTAGATTAGCTTATTATAAGGAAAGCAAACATGAAATTATATACTTTTCTTTTTATGTCTTTCTCTTTACAGGTGGAAAAACAAATCAGTTAATTCTTCAAAATACTGCTACCAAAGCAATTATTCAAGGACTTATTCCAGATCAAAACTATGCCCTTCAGATCATTGCGTTCAGTGAAGACAGGGAGAGTAAGCCAGCCCAAGGCCAGTTCAGAAGTAAGTATCTCTTATACCTGACATACACAATTTCTTTATCAGCTATTTAATGTGATTTGTGAATTTTTTGCAAACTCAGATATAGAGAGGGACAATTGAAAAAAAACCTTTTTGCTATGGAAGGAAGATGATCAGAAGCACAGATTTTACCTCACACGGCTAGAGCTGGAGGCCTAACAATGCAATCACTGTTACACAAGCGATTTTTAGCCTGAGGTACTTTGGGCCCTTTCCATTTTCATTGTTTTAGGATCCCTATCTTCCCCATTCATTTATGAAATTAGCCAGTTGTTCATGGGAGAGAATCTTGAGTAAGCAGAAACAGGAAGGGAAGAACTATATTATGATACTTTAAAAAAGAACCTTTCCTTTGTCCAACTGCTTTTATGAAAAGGTTCTTAGAGCTGTGCCAACTGTCAGCCAGTTTCTAGTTCAATGATTCTACCAAAGATAGTCTTCTACCATCAAATATTTTTGCAAATTATTTTCAAGACACATATCCAACCTGCATATATATTAATATCCCTATTAATGGCTGTAAAACATTGTGTTCTTACACCAATTTCAAAGGCAGAAGAGTGATTTGCCTTTATTTACATCTTAAACAGCTCAAGATCTGTTAAATAGGATCAGTAGGTTTTAACAATGAACACTGAAAGATGACAGTCTAGGAGTACAGTTGAAAGCATTCCTTTGACTGAGAATATTTTAATAACTATCTACGAAGGACAGTACTCACTGTCACTGATAAACCACCTTTCTTTCAGAGTCAGTGAATGATGAAATGTACTATTTGATGTGGCATTTGCCAAAGTCCTCTAGATTTTCACTACTACAGCTCTGTTTACTACTCCAAGTGCCACTCTGCATAGGAAACCCACAAAACCGCAGATTACTTTGAGAACATTTTACAGAACAGCTACACCAAATTCTGTAATATGTATGTTTGTTTTTCAAACTAGTTCTATTCCGTAAGAAAAGCAGAGTTGGCTGCTTGATTTAGGAATGCGGGGGTTATGTTCTATTTAATTACATTCTTTCTTTGCTGCCAGTGAAAACATTTAAGACTTAATGAGACTGGAGTTCCACTTGACAGTATAATGCCTTGTGTGAGCAAAAACAGTTACAGAATGTATGCAAAGATTTCTTTCTTCTTATTCTGTATTTTTGTGTTTCCCCTTTTCTGACAAGGTAGTCAGTAATTCTTAAGATGATAAAAAGTCAAACAAAGCCAAAGCTTTGAGAATATCCTGGGTTCTAGTGCATTGTATTTTTAATGCTGCTTTATGTAATTGATGTACAAAGGAAGTTCTTCTCAAACCTACAGAAGAATTTTATTGTTCAGAGACTATTGTCTAATAGTCAGATATACTTCATTTTTCTAACACTGTTTGTAAGTTATATTAAATAGCACACAATTAGCACAGATCACTGAAGAATTTTGTCCTTTTAAAATGCAGCCATTAAACAAGCAGTAACTAAGTTAATCATTTGTACAAATAGGTGACAAAAATTGTAGCTTTTGTCTCTTCTTCCCATGTGGCTAGAATTTTGGTGGTTATAAATAGCTTTCCCAAATCCAAAAATCTCTGTAGAGGTGTAACCAACTTGTCTCCTGGGAGCATTTTCACAGATTTTTGTACCGTTTCTCCTCTGGAGAGTCATCCTAGTGCTCAGATGACTTCAGCATCACAAAAGGTGCTCCTTAGTGGTATTTTCTCTCAACCTTTCCTCAAAGGAATGCTCCTGGTTGGCTAAGCAATGACATCCTTTCTTCCCCGATTATTTGGGCAGTTCAACATTTTTTGCTTTACTTAGAGACTTGCTAAGGTGAAGATTAAACCCAGAATATTGAATAAGACATGGTGTCTTCAAGGCCTTTTTATATCCCAGCCAGTAAACAAGATCAACATTGATAGAAGTTGACTCTTCAGCATGTTGTGGGCCTGAATTTACTTTTGAATCTTTTTCACAATCATTTTTAAGGGGTTAAGTGATGTACATGTATACATGTTATATTAGTTTGGAGAGAATAGACAGAATTTCAGTCACTCCTTACCTACTATTCCTCCATCTGTACTTGGATGGCAGAGGCCAGAAATTCTGCAGAGCCTTATCTTCCTGAAGGATTCACCACCAGGTTTGGCACTGGGCTTGTGGTTATATTTTGCACAGGGACTTAGAAGAATTTGACTTCATTATCGGCTCTGCTTCAGATATTCAATGCTCAGTTGGGTGAAGCAATCAAATCCATTTGACTTTGGGTGCACTTTTGTAAACCACAGTACCTATGTTGTCTACTTTATATCTTACATTGCAAGGGACCAACTATCTTTCTTCAGCCTTTCCCAGTGTTTGCAAAGAACTTAGCACAGTGAGTCTGATCTTGGCTAAGTCTCCATAACTGCTTTGATGCATGTTGGTCATGATCCAATTCTACATAAACTAAAGACTTTAATTGGAGTAGAATTTTATTTTCTGTGAGAGATCTACTCTGTTTAGTTTTCAAACTGTTCCTGGCATTGTAGACAGCTGTGGTGTTGACACCAATTAACTTTCTAAGGAAATTGTGAATGGTTTTTTTTTTTTTTTTTTTTTTTTTAATAAGTGACTTCAGCAATGATTTTGCCAGGATCTTTCAGATTATGATGGAGTAGGCTGATATTGGCGACTAATGTAATATTACGAATTGCTAATCAGGCTGGATTCTGCTTGGCTGTTACATCAGCTCTGGACCAAAGTAAAGGAGCTTATTTCACCCACTGCTGGGACAGGAAACTGTGGAATTATGAGCTCAGGAGCAGCTCTGTTCACATGGGAGTATTTGGTGCCCTGAACACAGATTTGGGCATTAGATCTAAGCTGAATCTTTAAAGGGGATAATATAACAGCTGGTTTATGTGCATTTGTGCTGGATGACTTGGAGTGGGAGTCTGGAATGCTGCACTTTCCACAGCTATTTTTTTCAGCTTTCTGGGCTGGTTCTTGTCAGTGTGGACTTAGATACTGATGTCACTGCTTTTGGCTTCTCATGTGTGAGAAGAGTCACTTTTGAGAGCTCTAGTCGTGCTAAGTAATGGGCACATTCATAAGAAGAATAAAGCCTAACGGAGGGAGGGAAAACATAGTAACAGTCACTTGTTACCCAAGTGTATTGCCAGATATTGCAGGAAATGTCTTCTCTATCTGGAAGAGGAAAATAATATACACTTGACTGTGCTCTTTCTAGTTTGATTTATTTTTTCCTCTTACTTTTCTAGTTAAAGATATAGAAAGAAGAAAAGAAACAAATAAATCCAAGGGGAAGGATCCAGAAAAAACAAGCAAACCAGCTCCAGAAGGTCAGATCATAGTGCATATGATTTGTGTGACACTTTGATAATAATCACCTTCTTTAATTATACAGGTCACTTTGTAGGTTTTATTTAAATCTGTACTTCAAATGTGGTTCCAAGGTTATTACAGTTTTTAGCTGTCAAATAAAAAGGCAAATCAAAACTTTCAGGAATATTGGAGATTTGCTACAAAGAGGGAATTTTCTTTAGTTCTTTGTTCTGCTTTATCACTTTAGAGTGTAGGCATTAAATACCACAATGAAGAACATACAAGTAGTCTTTGAAACTCTGGAAAAATCATTTTCCTGAGTATTTCCACCTGATACACTTTCAATAATGAAAGAATCTAGTGTATCTTTATGTAAGAATAATGTAATATCACATTGACTACAAGTCAGATATGCAGTATTAAGTGACAACTAACATCAAATTAGTATTATAGTGTAATTATGCACATAATAACTTGATACCATGGTGCTAATGCAGGCCTTATATGTTAGAGGGAAGAAAGGACTCCATATTACCCATTTGCAATGAGCCAGTCTTCTAGTGAAATGTCACATTGCTTGTCATGAGAAGCAGATCTAATATAAGCAGTAAAATCCATTTTTTGGATTGGAAAATATATGTTTTCTGTTTCCTGTTTTTCGAAAATTCAAGTGCAATCTCCTTCACAAAGTAACCCTGACAGCTATTCTTCTCGTCAGTAGTTATTTATGATTTACAGAACAAGCAGTGACAGGAATAGCCTGATATGACCTCACATAGTCTACCTGTGAATAAACAGGATAATTTCAAGGCTTATGTTTTGTCAGTCTCTTTTAGATCTGTATCACAGTAATGCAATACAGAGAAGTATAAAGACTTCATCAAGAGCTCGATGAAGCCCATGCAAATGTTTCTGCCTTTAGTATTCTTTTTTTTTGTCTTACCATAAATATTTGTGCCTTGCTGTATTTATTAACAATATGTAAGTTTGTTTCCATGCAGCATAGTTCAAGTCAAAGCACCCTTAAATTCATCACATTGTGTACATTGGGGAAAATGTTAGATAGTTTGTGCTGCACTTGAGAAGGTAAGTTATACTTCCTAAGATAAGATGAGGTAACGAATAGGTGATGTTTCTTTTGTCCTGTTTTTAAAAGAAGACCAAGCTGGAAGAAATGAGAGAGATGAAGAAGGAGAATGTGTTTTTTTTAAATGATGGACAAGTGATAAAAGTTCAAGGAGGGAAAACTGGGTCTGCAATAGGAAAATGTTGATTAAATGCAGACAGAGGAAAATGTCTGCCAGATTGTGTGAGAGGATTTGTGCTTTCTTCGCTGAATAGGGGCAAAAATGCAGTTGGCAAGGAGAAACTGGACCTGCAGTCTCTTCCTTTTTAGGATTCTTGTTTACTTGGCAAGTCTATAATTCACCCCCTCTTCAACTTTTCAGTTGTCTGAATCTAATTAGTGGTAGAAAGATATCAGAATTATGTACTTTGAAGAAAGTACATTTTCATGTAGTAATTTTGTAAAGACCTTGTCTTACATTTTTTTTATAACATCTTGTAGTAAAAGAAGTATGTATCTGAAAGAAAAGCAAAACTTCTGAATTTCTCAACCAGCAAAAATGACTAAAAACAAACAAAAGCTTTGCTATTTTTTATGAAACTACCTTTTTTTTGTTCTTATCTCAATATAACTACATTTAATATAATAAACATTTTCCTACTGTCTAGCTATTTCATATCCTCTTTCTTTGCACAATAAAATGTCTATTGAAAGTGATAGAGATTCCAGCTGAATGACTTCACTGTAAGTAGGATGGGAGTCCGAGCACAAATGTTAGGAAGAAACAACAGTATCAGCAAAAAATGCATAGCTGGGATGGAAGTGAATGAAGAATTGATACAAAGAGTACATGTCTCAAAACTTTCCTAAGATAATATCTGAAGATCTCTCCCCCTCAAACTGAAATTGGATCAAAAGAAATTCAGGAAGTTTTTGAAAGAAATGGATTAAAAAAATTAAAGCAAAATTTATAACAAAACCGTGAAGAATAACGATCCTCTGCAGATGTTTGACAGGAAATTATCTGAGTAGGACCAAATAAATTCAGGCCAGCAATTAGTTGGTTTCATAGAGAGTTAGTATATGACTAAATCTGGTGGGTTTAACAGCAATTCTTTTATTCTGTGATTGTGTTATAACTTCGATCTATTAGTCTCTCTAAATGAGACTTTAGGTGTTAAAAGCACAGAAGAAAGTGTTTACAGTATAGTGTATTATTTGAAAATGAGGGCAATCTTGGTATGCAAAACAAATTTAAAACTACCTCCTTGTCAGAAGATGGTTATGGTTTCTACCTTTGGTCTTGACTAAAAGAATAGCAAAGCCAATTTCACCATTCCTGCAAATATTGGAGCCGGTTTTTGAGGAAAGGAGATGGCTGCTTTGGACATCTGTCCCATTTCCTAAGGATGATTATGTAAGAAGAGATAATAGACTTTTTGCAAGCCTTATAAAGGCAGAGATCATTGGTCATTCTGGTCATTGATTATATATTCTTTAATATTCAAAGAATATTAAAGCAGGTTTTGTATTTAGTAGCTGAGATAATCCCAATTCAGTGTCTGGGGACAAAACTATTGCAGTATAATAATGCACTTGTCAAAGTGTATGAAAAAGAGTGTGGACTCTAAATACTGCAATTTTTAAAATAATTGTCATTTAATAATCAGTATTATGCTAATTATTGTGATCTGTCTGTGTGTATCCTGTTGATGTTGCTGAAATACACAAAAACTTTATAATCTTCGGAATTTGGTACTATAAATACTTAGTTAATATACTTCTTAATGATCACATAATAAGAAACAGGAAAGCACCCAACCATTTCAGTGGGACAAAGATTTCGCCATAACCCTTCTACTCACAGGAACTCTCTTAGTAAGAAGTACAAGATAGTTACCTACGTTAATGATTCCAGATGTCTTCAAAGCTTCTTCTTTTTCTCTCTGCTTTGTAGGGTTGTTTCTGCAGTGTCATCCTCTGTTTTATTACTGACTATTTGAGGCTTCAGGTAGCTCTGGGAAGGTGCGAGTGTCTCCTCCTAAAACTCCAAATCCACCCTTTTATTCTGTCTCTCAAATTACCCGATATTTGGAATTGCGTTTGTCCTCATGTAGCTGTGTCAATGGCTTGAGTAACTTGCTAGTGTATCTTCCAGCAGCTTCAGTAACCTAGATTAAAATTTCCATCTATTGTGTTCTGCCAATTCAAATAGTTTTAAAACCCTGCACCAAATACTATGCTCTTATCTCAACAAACTTCCAGGTTTTTGATATGCATCCAGTAATGTCATTGTGCCAAATTAATTCAGCTTTAAAGTCTAGCACTTAAGTGTCAGATGTTCACTTTATATTTGATTTCTAGAAATTTTGTCTAGTTCTCCTATATGGACACTTTCAAGTCTTGAATCTTCTTTCAGTAATTTTCAGAACCTGCCAGATTTGAGCTTAATGATTTATCACTGTCACACACTCATATTAATAATGTCAGGAGCCTTTTCTCTTCCTCTCTATTCAGATAAAGTTTACAGGCTCGGCTTCTTTCAGCCTGCTCTGATATTCAAGCACTTGTATCCTGGCACTTCCCCAACTCCCTCATGTACAAAGCTCCTTTCTGTACAGTGAAAAGGGTTAATGCATTCTGTGCCTTCTCACATGTTCTACAGTTTTTCAAAGAGCTTCTACAAGTGATTCTCTGATCAGATCCCTCTGTGGATGGGAAAAATCGCAATATTTTAGCTATAACCTGTGACAAGTTCTCATCAGAGTTTTTCTATGTGTCTTAAATAATTCTAGCTACTCGTCTCAATCCCATAAAACATACAAGTTCTTAAATCTGTTTGTTTAAAGAATTCTGTTTTCTGTTTAGAAAATTCCCATGCACATGTCTGAAGTCTGGATGACTTGGAACAAAATAAGGCATGTAGAGGTCAGATTGTGCTACAGAATGAAGCTTTTGCAGGATAAAAATCTTCTGCAGAGTGCAGACTATTAAAACAAGCTCCCATAGGATGATCTAAATTGATATACATATGATGTAATATAACTGTTACTTTCTTGTCATAAAGTGCAAGTAATATATTCACATAGTAAGTGCGACTTGTTAGGGACGTTGGTGATCTTCATCATATGCCATGGTATGTGCTAGTTTGTTTGACTTTGACCTAAAAATTGTCATTCATCTCTGGCACAAATTCATTAGGGACAGGTGATTGGTATTCCTAAACGCATACAGTAATTTACATGCAGAAGTTTAGGAAGAAGAGATAGAAGCAACTAGCATAAGCAACCTAGATTATCAAATATTTTTCCTTTCAAATAATCTCATATTATTAATAATCCAGATCAAGGTTATGCACATGCGCTGGTGAATGGCTACTCACCCAGAGCAGAGTAGAGCATAGCATTCCCTCTGACACATGCTAGTCCTAGCCTCATTTTGTTGTCTTCACAACATAATAGAGAAGATATTTTGGTTGTATTGTTCTAAATTCCCCTATTTAGTGCTTTGAAGGTTCATAAAGTATCATGAAGTCTCTTGCAAAAGATTTTCTCTCTGCATCTTTCAGTCTTCTCCTCTCCAGGCTAAAAAGGCCCAGCTCACTTAGTCCTTCCTAGTAAGATGGATGCT